>JAAAKG020089881.1:0-16377 GCA_010014905.2 Druon quercuslanigerum | reverse complement strand
AAAATCGGCATCGGTGCCCAAAAATAGCCCAAAAATAGCCCAAAATTCAGACGTAAACGGAATATCGAAATTCGATTTCATAGAACATTTATCGTATTGTTGAGTAGAAAATTAATTTTTATTAAAAAATCATCAGCTCAATTTAAAAATCTGTCTGTCACCTTGAAAATTTAGTTATAGGAGCTATTAAAAAAATACGTTATATATTTTTCAGAAACTTCTAACCCCCACTCTCCGTGATACTTTTTCCATCGATCTTAACATGGAGGATGATACTTCGGTAGACCTCCATTAATCCGTAAACGTATCGCGTATTTTTTGAATGACCCGATAAATTAAAAAAATCGTTTCTTATTGATTGCAATTAAAAAAATTAATTTACCAGACTTTTTCTTTTGTTAAAACTTATATACTTCCACGAAAAGTTTTAATGGTGAAAATTATATTCAAGGTTTCAGCAAGCCCTATAAGATTTAACACGTATTACCCATAAGAGAAAGGAAAATTGTTTTAATTTTTTTATTTGTCAATTTTTTAAATATAATGAAAACTCTTTGCAATGTTTAAGAATTGCCTAAAATATTTAGATTCATTTTAAATTCCTTTAAACTATTGAAATCAATTCAAAACCTGAAGTATTTAAAATCTTCAGGAATTCGGTAAAATTATTAAAATGTTTTTAAAAATTGTTGCAATTTTTGAAAATCCCCTAAATTTTTATCAACCATATAACATTTTTGGAAATCCTTTGAATACGTTTGAACTTTCTTGAAAATTCTTTACAATTGTTAAGAATTCCCTTAAATCTTCAATATCCTCTGTAAATACTTTAAAATATTAAAATCTATTCCAGATTTCTGGGAGTTTCTAAAAATACCCTAAAATACATTCACTTCTGTAAAACTGGTTGAAATTCTTTAAAACCTTTTAATTATTATGATAATTTTTAAATAATTTGAAGATTCCTTGCAATGTTTAATAATTGCCTAAATCATTAAAATTCTTTTGTTATTCCTCCAAACTATTAAAATATATTCAAAACTTAAAAAAAATTTTTTTAATAAACTAATATATTTAGAATCCTATGAAATTTTTTGAAATACTTCGAAACTTATTAAATATGTTTAAAAATCTTTGAATTTTTCAGGAATTCTTTGAAATCTTTAAAATCCCTTGGAACTCTTTTCAATCATTAAAATCGATAAAAATGTCTTGGAAAAATGTCTTTTTGTAAGTACTTTGAACTTTTTAAATCTTTTGAAAATACCTTACAATTTGAAATAATTGATTAAAGATTTTAAAATTCATTGAAATTTTTTCAAATTATTAAAACCTATTTAAAAATCCTTGAAATGTTTTTGAATACCCAAAAAGATTTCAACTCCATAAAAAATCTTTAAAACTCATTAAAAATTTTTTTATACCTTGTACATTTTTTAAGCTTCTTGAAATTTCCTTTTAATCTTTTAGAACTCTCTAAATGATTGAAATCATATTTAAAATTTCTGGAAATTTTTTTAATATATTACAATCTTTTAAATTCGTTATTATTTTTTTAAATTGTTTAAAACTTTTTGAATATCTTGAAAATTTCTTGGTATTTTTAAGAATTCCCTCAAATCTTATAATTCTTTGGAATTCCTTCAAATTAGTGATATCTATTTAAATTTTGTTCATTTCTTTAAGTATAGTAAAATATTTCCATTTTTTAAATGTTTTTTTAAATTTTTGAAAATCCTTTAAAACTTTTTAAATTTGAATATTCCTTAGAATTTTTCCTTCAGAAATCCTTTATGCTATTGAAATATATTCAAATTATCGTGGAATTTTTTTGAATAACCTAAAATATTTCCGATATTTGTATGTTTTTTTAAATCCTTTGAACAATTTGGATATCTTGAAAGTTCCTTAGAATTTTTTAAAATTCCATAAAATTTTTAAAATCTGTTGGAATTTCGGCAAAAATATTGAAATCTATTCTAGGCTTTTGGAAGTTTCTAGAAATACCCTAAATACAATGACTCCTGTAAAACTAGTTTAAATTCTTTGAAACATTTAAATTTTTAAAACAAATTCTATTCAATTTTTAAGAATTCCTTTAAATCTTAAGAATCCTTTCCAATTTTTTAGAGTTCCTGAAAAAATATTTACAATTTTGTTGCATATCCTTAGATAGCTTTTAACTAATCCGAAAATTCCTTGCAATGTTTAAGAATTTCCTAAAATATTTAAGTTCACTTTAAGTTTCTTTAAACCATTGAAATCTATTTAAAATTTTTCGAAATTTTTGAAAATAAACTAATATATTTGGAATCATATAAAATTTTTTGGAATCCTTCAAAACCAATTTAATATCTCAAAAAATCTTTGAATTTTTCAGGAATTCTTTCAAAGCTTTGAAATCCCTTAGAACTCTTTCAAATTATTAAAATCGTTTGAAACCTTTTTTATATCTTGAAAATTTTCTTCAAAATATCTTAAAATGTTTTGAACTCTTTAAATTACTAAAATTGTGAATTCTAGGAATTTTTTTAAATGTCCTACATTCGTTTACAATCTTTAAAATATTTTGAAATCCTTTGAACTATTTTTTGAATATCCTCAAAATTCCTAACGATTTTAAACATTTACTAAAATTTTTAAAGTCTTTTGGCAATTTTTCTAATGTGTAAAATCAATTTAAATTTTTTTTATATCTTGAAAATTTCTTATTATATCAAAATATACGTAAAAATTTCTTCTAATTTTTTTTATTTCCTTAATGTTTAAAAATTGTTTGAAATCCTCTGGAAGTTGTTAAGCAATTCGAAAATTACTTGGATTTTTTAAAAATACATTAAAATATTAAAATTCCTATGGAAATCCTTCAATTTTTTTTTAATGTCCTCAAATCTTTTGAATTCTTTGGAATGTCAGCTATAGAAGATAAATTAATAATATTATTTTTCACCTTTCTCGCATTCCAGGTGAGACAAGGGCATTAGACAGAAATTGTGTAAGTAGTATTGAAGGTTTGAAAAATTTATTTCCTCGCATGACGATTAGGATTCTTACATACATGAATATGCCTCGATATAATTACCCTTGCATAAATCAGTAAATAAGAAATTAAATATAAATAAAAAAGAATTATCAATGCGAAATCTTTTTAATCTAATAGTGTAAAAATGGTTGAAATTTGCACTACAACGATATTTTTAGAGGGAAGTTTAATAAGGTTAATTTTTATTTTTGGGAAATTTTATTAATGTTACATAATTTCGAAAAATTACAGGCACATAGCGAGTGCAACAGAGAAGATAATTGCGCACCAGATACGTGTTAATTTTATAAACACTGTTGGCACGAATGCGATAAGGAATTTTTTATATCATTAAGCAAATATTCGATGCGTAGGAAATATGTATTATGATGGCCCCATTCGGAAATTTTGATAAAAAGTTCGGGATACATTTATTATATAAAAAGCGAGGTAAGTAGAGGAATATTCCGTTATTGAGTTATTCTAATAAAAGTAAATTCGTTGAAAATGTTGTTAACAGTAACTGCAATGCGGTTCTTACGGTTTGGCTTTTTGTGCTACTTTTTCTACAATTGTGTTAGTGCTAGTGATAAGAGTAAAAAATTAAGCGCTGACGGTTATAGACCATATATTCCAATACGAAAAGAACTAGAACTGAGACAACGAGAAGAACGACTAAAAGTACTAAATGGAGATATACCACATCTACAAGAAAAATACCGTCAATTACGAGCAGATGAACAACAGGAAATAGGAAAGCAAAAATTTATGTATTCAAGACTAGCTCGCAGTGAGTTTAAAAACTGCAGAACCGATTTTCATCATCAAAAAATATGTTTTAATATCACCGCAAAAAATCAAGAGGCCTCACTTTAGAAGGCAGTCCCTCCGTAGAAAAAGATGTGAGGAGGTTCTAATAATAATCACACGAATCCGGTTAGTTTTCTGAACAAAATGGAGCTTCTCTAATTTGCAATAAAAAATTTCGTTAAGAGCTATTTAACAAAATACAACTAAAAATGCTGTCGTGGGGTCAATTTCTCACACATCTTAACTTTCACATGACCCCAGAACTAAGCATATGCGGGAAAACATTTGAAAAAAATTTGGAGTGATCTGCAACATGTTTAGTATGCAGTAGAATTTAACTCTCATAACTTTGGTGACTTTAATCTTAGAAGGGTGTATTTTTTTTTAAATTATTCGTAATAAGACGCGGGCTTAAACAAAAAAATTTTAACCTGTCCAACTCGAAATCTGAGGAAGCTGACAATGAACCCAATAAATGGTGATTCGCGTACGGAAGTGAGGCGAAGTAATTTGACGGCGTCGGTTGTCGAACTGCCTGCCCGGGAAGAATGCTTCCCCGACCAGACCCAGGGGTCAGCGTGACTTTTCCGACTAATAAAAACCTTAGTTTAAAGACCAGCCTGCATCCGACCGGGAAAACGAACTCTTCTACCGGATCGTGTTGTTAAGCGAGTATGTTTCTCTCCTCTCCGTCGTTGCACTTCAGGCTGCTGAGGTTGTCGCTCCTCTTTGTTGTCATCATGGGCAGCTTCTTTATCAGGTGTGTTTCTATTTTCTCTTGCTTCTTCTAGGACGAACGCTGGTTTTAATCTGTCAATTAAAACATTAACCGTTTTTTATCTTGCTAAAACTGTGTAGAGTTTTTGGCACGTTCTACAACTTCGAATGGTCGTGTCTAATGTAGGCGAAGGGTGAAGATGATCATTCTTTAAAAACGAATGTTTTTCTTGCCCCATGTCTTGCTCCCGAAACTGGTTTCAAACAGCTCATTCTTATCCGAAGGTATTTTACAAAATCAGAATTGTTTTCTTTGCTGTCGATGTGGAAAAATTCGCCTGAAAATCAAAGAGTGGTGCCATACAGTAGCTCAGATTAGCTTGCCTTTGAATCCTCTTTTACCGAGGCTCGAATAACTAAGAGAACAATGGGTAGGACCTCCGTAGATCCACTGTTTTCTTGACACTCGATTGCTGCTTTTAACTGTCGGTGCAATCTTTCGACCATCCCGTTTGCTATTAGATGGTAAGCTGTCGTACGCAGGTGTTGAGTTTCTATCGTTTGAGCCAGCTCTTCAAAAAGTTTGGACTCAAACTGTCGTCCTAGGACGGTTGTAATTTAAAAGGGAACTCCAAGTCGGGATACCCACTCGCTGACAAAAGCTCTTGCGATCGTCGCTGCTTCGATGTCGGTCACAGGGATAGCATCAGGCCAGCGGGTGAAACGATCGACAGCTGTTGCACAATACATGAACCCTAAAGAGTGTGGCTAAGGGCCCACGATGTCTAAGTGCACGTGCTCGAACCTTTCATCCTTGTCGATGAATGTCCCGATAGGCGCTGCGAAGTGTCTGGTAACCTTCGCTCATTGACAGGGAATCCAAACCTTCAGCCAACTTCTGCAATCCTTATTAATTGAAGGCCACACAAAGCGTTTTGCGACCAGTTTTTCTGTAGCTTGAACCCCAGGATGCGCCAGACGGTGCACTTTGTTACAAATCGCTTGACGTAAGTTCGCAGATATATAAGGTCGAATAGAATCGAAGTGGTTTCACAATAAACTCCTACCTCAAAACTCGAAGAATTAATTTTCTTTAATTTAAGAGCAGTTCAGCCTGATTCTAGAATCGTGCATAATTCGTCATCCTGCCGTTGAACTTTGGCAATCGATTTATAATCGATTGTTTCGACAATGCTTTCGATTCATGATAACGCATTTGCACCTACATTATTTCTATCGCTCACGTGTTGAATATTCGTCGTGAATTGAGCGATAAAATCAAAATAACGGAATGGTCGAGGAAAACATTTATTTAAAACTTGACAGAAAGCAACAGCTAAAGGTTTGTGATCGGTAAAAATAATAAAGCCGTGACCCTCAAGTACATGTCTAAATCTTTTAACAGCAGCGCAAGCAGCTAACAGTTCGCGATCGTATGCGCTGTACTTACGCTTTGCCGTATTCAAAGATTTTATAAAAAATCATAGTGGTTGCCATAAATCGTCGACAAGTTGTTGTAACACGACTCCCATTATCGATAAAGGGGCCCCTGAGACCGGATGAGCTAGCAGTTTTGCGTTAGCGAGAGCGTTTTGTAAATCATTGATAGTGCTTTCTAAATCTTTATTCCACGTGATCGAAGCGTTTTTTTTAGAGCCGCAGAGTTGTGCATTTAAATGATGCTGAATTTTCGCGGCGTCCGGTACAAGTCGGCGATAAAAATTCACGGAACCTAATAATTGTCTCAAATTTTTTACTGTCGTCGGTTTTGGCAAATTTTTTAATGCTTCTACAAATTCTGGATCGGGTTAAATGCCTAGGTCGTAGCCTAAAAATTTGACTTGATTTTCGCTTAAAATAAATTTTCCAGAATTCAACACGAGACCATATTCGCTTAAACGTTTAAACAATAGTCGTAATTGTTCCTCTTGCTCTATGTGATCTTTTGATGCGAAAAGAATATCGTCAATATATGCATAGCAAAAATCTAAACCGTTTAGCACGTGATCTACGAATCTCTGAAAAGTTTGCGCGGCGTTACGCAATCCGAAAGGCATGTATAAAAATTCAAATAAACCAAAAGGTGTGGTTATCGCAGTTTTTTCCACATCCTCCGGCGCAACAGGAATTTGATTATATGCTCTCACTAGATTAATAATTGAAAATACCATACGTCCGTGAAGCCCAGAGGCTCTTCGATTGTCGTATGGTTCCTTGTTGCATCATTAGATCAAACTCTGTTTTCGCTTGCTTGTACCGATCAGGTGCAAGCCGTCTTGGTCTGCAGAACTCTGGACATCCGGACGTACTCTTGATGTAATGATTTACATCGTGCTTCACAGATGTTTTGCCGAAAACCGCGGGTCATGTTACATTAGGAAATTTTTAAAGGATTGGACGATAGTTCGTACTACCCACGATATTACTGATAGAAATGTTTTTTCCCGATGCAAATCGACCTTGTGTCGTTAACCCGTTTCCAAGTCGATAAGACCTTTTTTCTGATGGATGAGAAGTCCGTATACATGAAAAGGTCTATGCCAATGATAGGCGTATCAACATCCGCTCCTATCATTCGCCATTTAAAACTTCGTTTCAGTTATATGTCAAGATCGACAGCTATCGCACCGTACGTTGCTATACTTGTGATATTTGCAGCATAAAGTTCGTATTCGCACTAGCGTAAGTTTTCATCCACACGTTTTCGCGGAAAAACACTAACGTCAGCTCCGGTGTCAATTAAGTAAGCGATTTTAGTTGACTTATCGATAAGGAAAATGCGACGAGTTCTGCTGGGACCAGCGTTGAGCGCCACTATCAATGATGGTTCTTGTCGTTTTCCGCGGCCTTTAAGGTGCATGGGTTGCGACACTGCGTCGCCTTGGTACTGAATTTTCTATGGTACCAGCACAAATCATGCGAACCCGATTCGCAATTTTGAGACGAATTTCGACTGCGCGTTTGACTTCTGCCTCGCTCTGAGCCGCGTCATCGTAGTTCTCTAATAATAGCACTGATTTTAGTGCGTAATTTTTGTAATTCTTCACGTAGAACTGTAATTTCGGAACTCTTAGAAACTTGTGCGATTCTACCTTTCTCGGGTCGAATTTCATGGATCCGATCGGTCTAACGGTACTTGAAACGACGGAAATGTTTACAGAGGAATGTATATTATCCCAGTCCCAACGCTGGGCCTAGTTACCAAATTCTCTAAATTACTCTATTGCAACTAAATTATTTTTCGCTACGCTACGCTACAGAAGACTTTACACTGTTATAAATACATTTAAAAGAAATGATTGCAAAACTTACGTTTTAAAATATTTCTAAATTCTAAGGTCTCTGCTGCATTCTAAATATGTTGTTGGACACTCCAAATTTTTTTGATAGTTTTTACCACATATTCTTAGCTTTTGGGTCATGTTAAAGTTAAGGAATCTGAGCAATAGCCCTCAGGAGAGCATTTTCACATTTATTTTGTTATATAGCTCTGAAAGAAAATTTTTTATGCAAATTAGAAAAACATCCTTTTATTCAGAAAATTCAGCTTTTTTGGTTCAAAATACGATTCCAGCTGAACCTGTAGACCGATTTAGTTAGTTTTAAAGCTGATAAAATTTTAAAGAAATTTGTCGATCCTGGTTTTTTATTTAATTTTTAGTTATTTTCCTGAGTTAATAAATATGACGAAAAAATGGCAAGTTTTTCTATTTTACCTGGTGCTCGTCAATAACAGGAATTTACACCGTGTAAAGATATTCGATCATGATACTTGATATTTGTTGACAATGTGTTTTCTATCCTTTTAATTATTTTAACGTTTTTTAAGTTATATTGTAAGTGATTTGAATGGAAACAATTTTTTCGTGTTTATAATAGCTTTTTAAAATTATTAAATTCATTAACAGAGGTCTGCGTTAAACCATCAGATAAGAAAATTCATCACTTCGAGTGGAAGTGTAGAAACCTGAATCCAGAAGCTCAGAAACATCATTTCGCTACGAAAGAACTTGCTGAGAGTAAGTACATTATTTTTGTGAATATTTAAATAAAAAGAAGATATTTTGTTAATTTACATTTTGGTACTGAAAATATCTTATTGATCGCTGGATACTGACGTTTCCGAAAACTATTATTTTTTTACAAAAAAAAATGTTTAAATTTTCCGCAAGCCTCATAAAGGCCCATAAATTTGGTTCCTCTAAAGAACAGCTTAACTATGCTTTTAAAACCATTCCCTCCTCTTCTTTTTCTCCTCTACTTCCTCTACAAATATAGTTTTGATCAAAATATTTTTGATTCATAGAATTCTGCATTTACGACAACAACAAGAAAAGAGGGAAAACTCGGTTATGCGATTGTAAAGAACTGACAGAAGATTGTGTAAGTGTACTCACATGTAGAGCATTTCCGCCAACGGAATTGATATTAATGTACGGCGAGCGTGCTCGTCTAATGCAACAATTGGGTCTTCCTGATCAAATCAATCAAGAGAATCATTTATTTCATCAGAACCAAGTGGATTATTAAATCAATGCGATTAATGATCATTTAGGACCTAGTATTAGTCTGTTACCTGCTAGTATTGAAGGACCTCGCCATATTGATAATAATGATAATCAGTAGCATTATTGTTCATTGTAATCCTGTTATGTATACGATTATTTATAACAGAAAGAAAAGAATCTTATTTAAAATAAAAGCTTCATGAAAAATAACTTTTTTTCAATATTTCAAGAGATTTTAAAGGGTTTTGTTAGAGCGATCGTACGTCTAGAACTAAAAATCAAGAAATCTTGGAAAACTTAGGGAATTTATTCGGTCAGTGAAAATTATTGAAGTGTCAGGAAAGATGTAGAGGAAGCAATCTTGGACATGGAAGGCGTTATTTTCGTATCCGGCGAATTTAACGCGAAAGCGATTAAGTGGGCACCTCTTTGATTCAACATTTATCTTATTGTTAAGTAGAAAATTAATTTTTATTAATAAATCATCACTTTAATTTAAACATCTGTCTCTCACCTTGCAAATTTAGCTATAGGAGCCATTCAAAAAACACGTGATATATTTTTCAGGAACTTCTAACTCCCACTCTCCCTGCGTGGTACTTTTTCCATCGATCTTAACATAGAGAATGATACTTTAGTATATCCCCCTTCACCTGTAAACGTATAGGGTATTTCGTGAATGACCCCATCAATAAAAAAATGTATTTATCATTTATTGCAAATAAAAAAATTAGTAATTAAAATTAAGTTTTTTGTTCAACTGAAAATAAAACTATACAAATTTTTTTTTCCTTTTAAAAATTATATAGTTCCTTGAAAATTTTGGATGGTGAAAATTCTATTCAGGGTTTCTGTAAGCCCTATAAAATTTAACACGTATCACCCATAAGAGAAAGGGAAAGTGTCTTAATTCTTTTATAAATTTCATTTTGATTTGTCAATAATAGGTGCATCAGGTTGAAACTTATCCTTTCTGCCTGCGGGAACTACAAGTAGCCCCCTCGGGTTCATTACAAGCTCCAGAGGAATTTGTGAACATCAGGCTTATTCCAGTTGCAGCCACCCCCGCAGAATAAGAGCGGGTTTCACCCTCACTTGCAGAAGCCAGATTAAGTGCGAACCTTTACCAACCCATCCCGTCCGGGTTGGTAAGGTCGCCCTGGGATTTTCTCCGTACAATTTCTAGGTCTTAATCTTATCCTCTCCTCACTTCCCTGGTCCTGTTGGCACCGTTAATGGTGCCAACAAACGGGTAACATTGACTCTACCCTAGGACCAGTGTAACGCTCCTCAGGATATGAGACAGTCAGACGCCTGGCTCGCCGCCCGCGCGCAATTTAGACCGCCTCACGCCCTGCATCGCAGAACTAGTCAGGGCCCGGTGTACGGTGTGCGTTTCTTTTTCAGTCACCATACGCACTTACCCATACTTTCTTTTCACCTCCCTCCCCTGTCTCACACACGCACTATCTATGGCATATCCTAATTATTCCTCAACGGGGTTAATTTTTAATGGTATGCTGTTTTTCTTTCAACCAATTTTAAATAGATTTCAAAGATTAGAAAGAGTTCCAAACCACTCGCGAAGGCTTCAAATCTCCCTTAGGCAAAATAGTAAGTCCAATTTACCCTAACAAACTGTTGTTATTAGGACTGATCTGTGAATCTGTCATTGGAGACCTCAAAAAACATACAACAAATTTTATGATAAACTGTTTTGGGGCAGACTAGTCCTGAAATACTTCTCTGTAAATCCCCAAATACTCTATCATTAGCATTATTATCAAACTCTGAGTGGAGATTGAAGAAAAAGTTTAAAGATAGTATTTTTTAAATAATAATAAAATGTCACTGATACAAGCCAGGTGTGTGGGTTGTTGTTAACCCGACTTGATCTATACAGGTTGTGAAGATTGTGTTGAATGGTGTGGCCGCTGCGATGAAGGTTGTAGAGTGGTAATCCGTTCGTACCTCCAGGTAGAGGCTACTAGCCACCAGTTGCTGCTTCGTGGTTTCGGTGCTCTGCCGTCTGGTTCTGGAACGAGGCCGGTTCCGGGGAACCGAAGCCTATTCTGCCGTGGTGCTGGATGCGGACCGGTGGTGGCGAAGAGCCCAGGCACGTGTGAAACGTTTTTTTTTAGGAGCGGAGTCCCGTCGTCCAAAGCGAGGCTAGACCTACCAGCGTAGGTCGATTCGAACAAGAGGATTGAACCTACAAGTGTAGGTCACGTCGAAAAGGTACCCCACATGGACGTATCGAGGGAGGAGTTATCGGTAAGCGGAGGAGCTCATCTTTGTCCAGTATGATGACATCCTTGCTTTCCTCCACTCGAACATGCTTGCAAGGTGAGGGAGATGTAGGAAGGGTAGGTGGATAAGAGGATGGAAGAGGAGTTCGGACGAATTGGTTCTGGGAGTTAGGAGGAAGGCATACGACGGACCGTACTACTGCCTTGGAGGCGGTGGATGTGGAAGCGCGGAAGTCCTCCAGTTGGAGACCGGCTTAGAAATCGTGCCGGAGAGCTGCTGGAGTCGGCAAACACGTAGGTAGGAAGATGTCGAATCGGAGCCGCGAGAAAGGCTTACCGTTCTCTAGGAGATGGAAAAAGATTCGAGTCGGAGCCACGAGGAAGGCTTACTGTTCTCTAGTAAAAAGAAAAGAAAAAGAAGAAGGCGTTCTCTAAGGAAAAGAAAGGAGAGAGAGAGAGAAGATGGCGAGTCGGAGCTCCGGAAGCATACCGCTCTCTGAGAAAAGAAAGGAGAGAGAAGTTAGAGAGAAGCGAGAGATAGAGAGAGAGGTGTTAGGTTTTAGGAAGGTATAGGGAAAATAAATAGGCTGCGGATTGATTTTAGATTTCGAAAGCACTTTTATTCTCAAATAATTGGTACAGAGACCGAAAGCTATCAGGGGACGGAGGTTACCCAACTGAAAGCCCGAGTAAGAGTGCGTACTTTCGCTTGCATGCACCCTCTTTTAAACACGCCAGCCGAAAAGCGGGTCGGCGAGCGATTGGCTCGGTCCTTTTGGCCACTCACGTCGTGGATGGATGGACGTAGCGGCTGCCCTTCCCATCCCAAATAGTTTAAACTTTTTGAAATTCCTTTAAATTTTTGAAATCTATTAAATTTTTTTTAATTTTAAGAATAATCTAAAATATTGACAATCCTATGACATTTTTTGAAAACCTTCGAAACTTTTTAAATATCCTAAAAATTCTTGTAAAAATTTAAAAATGGTCTAATATATTTAAAATTTTCTGGAATTCGGTAAAATTTTGAAATGTGTTAAAAATTGTTGTAATTTTTAAAAATCCCGTAAATTTTTATCAACCATATGATATTATTGGAAACCTTTTGAAACCAAATAAATTTTTTAAACACTCATCAGAATTGTTAAGAATTTGCTTAAATCTTTAAAATCCTTTGGAAACCCTTTAAACTATCAAAATTTATTCAAATCTTTTTGAAATTTTCAAAAATAAACTAATATATTTAGAATACCATGAAATTTTTTGACATACTTCGAAACTTATTAAATATCTTTAAAAATCGTGGAATTTTTCAGGAACTCCCTCAAATCTTTAAAATCCGTTGGAACTCTTTTAAATTTATCAAATCCATTAAAAATTGCTTGGAATTTGTACAAATACCTGAAATATTTACATTCTTTTGGAATTCCTTTAAATTAGCGAAATATTTTTAAATATTTTAAAAATTCCTTAGAATTTTTCCTTCAGAAATCCTGTAAACTATTGAAATATATTCAAATTATCGTGGAATTTTTTTGAATAACGTAAAATATTTTCGGACTTTGTATGTTTTTTGTTAATTAAAATTATTTGAAAATTTTTTTATATCATGAACATTTTTTAGGCTTCTTCATAATTCCTTCAAAATGTTTTAAACTCTTTAAATTATGAAAATCGAGGATTTTAGAAATTTTCTTTAATATCCTTTAACATTTTTACATTCTTTTAAATGTTTTAAAATCCTTTTAACTATTTTTTGAATGTCCTACGAATCCTAATGATGTTGAGAATTTACTAAAATCTTTAAAGTCCTTTGGCACTTTTTTTAATGGTTGAATATCTTTTGAAATCCTTTTGAAGTTGTTGAACAATTATAAAATGTCTTCAAATTCTTTAAAAACCCGTAAAATATTAAAATTCCTTTGATATTCCTTAAAATTATCAAAAACTTTTTAAAATTTCATGTAGATTTTGAAAATACCCTAAACTGCGCTATTGAATTAAGCTGATAAAAAGTAAATTCGTTTCACAAAAAAAATACCTAATAGTAAAATAAGGTGCAGAGACGTAACACACATTACACATATTTTTACTTTTTCATTAAACTTTTTTAATTGAACTCCGTGAGTTAATCATGCACAACAAGGTCCTTATAGTAAGGTCCTTATTATAATAAGGTGCAGGTTTGTGACACACATTACACACATTTATTGTTTATAAATACCCACAAACTCAAATTCATTATCCTCATTCAAAAATAATGAATTAGGACAAGTTATTTAATACTTGAACGAGAATTTTGATTTAGTCGGTTTCCTTTCAGAATTTTAGCGTGGGGTTGGTAAATGCAGTTGGTCATATGAGGGCCAAGCGCGTCTCACAACGTTGAGACTTTTGCAAGAAGTGAACTGGTACCGGTTCCAGTACCAATATTTATAGAGTGCATTGGGCCCGCGCTACTCCCTCTTACTCGCCGATGGCGCGCGCAACCGATCGTATGATCGAAGGATTTGGTGAATGACCCCTTCGTTCCACCTGCTTGTCCACTTATCAGTCAGAGGCGTATCAATATAAATATGCACCCGTAGCTTTGGGATTTAATTTAAATTATGAGAATGTGGCGAAACGTCTCAAAACTTTGCAGTATTATGAAAATTCTTTTCAATTTTTGAGAATTTCTTAAAATCTTACAATTCTTTTCAAATTCTTGGAGTACTCGAAAATAATTCCTTCCCTAAAATTTTTAAAATCCTTTCCAAATTCTTAGAGTACTCGAAAATTATTTCAAATTTCGTTGCATATTTTTTAAATATACTATATTAATAATGTTTTCCAATCTCTCGGAATTCTCTAAAACATTCAAATTCTTTTGGAATTCCTTCAAACTATTGAAATCTATTTAAAACTTTCTGAAATTTTTAAAAATAAAATAATATATTTAGAATCCATGAAATTTTTTGAAATACTTTGAAACTTATTAAATATCTTTAAAATTGCTGAATTTTTCAAGAATTACCTTATATCTTTAAAATCCCTTAAAACTATTTTAAATCATTAAAATCTATTAAAAAGTTCTTGGAATTTAATTCTTTAAAATTAATTGAAATTTCTGCAAATTATAAAAAACTGTTCAAAAATCCTTGGAATATTTTTGAATACTCTGAAATATTTCCAATCCATAAAAGTCTTTAAAAATCATTTAAAACTTTTTTTATCTCACAAATTTTTTAGGCTTCCTGAAACTTCCTTTGATTTTGTTCAAACTCTTTAAATTATTGAAAACAAATTTAAATTTTCTGAAAATTTTTTTAATACCCTACAATCTTTTAAATTCGTTATCATTTTTTGAAATCATTCAAAACTTTTTAAAAACCTACTAATCCTATGACATTTTTGTAAATCTATTCAAACTTAAAAATTCCTTAGAATTTTTCCTTTAGTAATCCTTTAAACTATTCAAGTCTATTAAAATTATCGTGGAATTTTTTTTGAATAACGCAAAATATTTTCAGTCTTTGTATGTTTTTTTAAAATCCTTTGAAACATTTGAATATCTTGAAAGTTCCCTAGAATTTTTAGAAATTCCCTAAAATTTTAAATTTTTTATTCAAGGCTTTAGGAAGTTTCTAGGAATACCCTAAAATACATTGACTCTTGTAAAACTTGTTTAAATTCCTTAAAACCTTTTAATTTTTTTAAAAATTCCATTCAATTTTCAGGAAGTCCTTAAAATCTTTAAAATTCGAAAATTCCTTGCAATAATCAATAATTCCCTAAAATATTTTAATTAATTTTAAGTTCCTTCAAACCATTGAAATCTATACAAAACTTTTCGACATTTTAAAAAATAAGCTAATATGTTTGGAAATTTGTGATATTTTTTTAAATCCTTCGAAACATATTAAATATCTCTAAAAATCGTTGAATTTGAATCATTAAAATCATTTAAAAATTTTTTTTATATCTTGTCAATTTTTTAGGCTTCTTTAAAATTTCTTAAAATGTTTTGAACTCGTGAAATTATTCAAATCGAAATAGAAAATTCTGGGAATTCTTTTTAATTTCCTACAATCTTTTAAATTCTTTAAAATATTTTAAAGTCCTTTGAACTATTTTTTGAATATTCTAAAAAGTCCTAGTCATTTTGAGCATTTGATAAATTCTTTCAAGTCCTTGGGCACTTTTTCTGATTGGTGAAATCTATTTAAATTTTGTGGAATTTTTTAAGGTACCGTTAAGTATTTCAAGTATTTTATTATATTTTTAATTTCTCGAAAAGTGTTTGAATATCTTGAAAATTTCTTAATATACTAAAATATATGTAATAATTTCATGAAATTTGTTAATATTTCCTTATAGTTTAAAAACTGTTTAAAATATTTTATTTTTTAAATTGGTAATATTATTTGTCATCTTTCTCGCATTCCAGATGAGACAAGGGCATTAGACAGAGATTGTGTAAGCAGTACTGAACGCTTGAAAGATTTATTTTCTCGTATGACAATTAAGATTCTTATACACGTGAATAAGCCTCGAAATAATTATACTTGCATAAAGCAGTAAATAAAAAATTAAACATAAAAAAAAGACTTTCATATGCTAAACGTTTCAAATCTAATAATGTATAAATAATTAAAATTTGTATTACAGCGATATTTTCAGAAATAAGTTTAATAACGTTAATTTTTATTTTCATGAAATTTTATGATTGCTCTTACAATTTCGGAAAAGTAAAGATACACAGCGAGATCACCTGAGAAGATTTATTCGAACTAGATTCGTATTGATTTTACAAACACTGTCGGCACTATTGCGATAAGGAACTATTTATATCATTAAGTATATATTCGATGCCTAGGAAATGTGTACTGTGATGGCTTCATTCGGCAATTTTTATAAAAAGTTCGGGACACATTTATCACATAAAAAGCGAGAAAACTAGATGAATATTCAGTTATTGAGTTACGCATAAAGTAACTCAGTTATTGAGTTACGCCTCGGTGACTCAGTGGTTAGACGCTCGGACTTCACCTCAGAGGTCCGGGGTTCGATCCCTGAGCCGGTACCTCTG
>JAAAKG020089870.1:0-16377 GCA_010014905.2 Druon quercuslanigerum | reverse complement strand
GCATACCCTGATATAATATACTGCCTAGGCAAAGTATATAATAATTATTCGATTATATACTTTTCCTGCAGTGAAGAAGTTTTATATATAATGCATATGGATTATCTGTAATGCCTGGATTATATGCTTTCCCTGTAACATACATAATGCAAATATTTGACAAGGAATGCAAAAGGTTTTTATCAATCACATACAATTAATTTTCAATAAAGCAGTTACATTTTCAGGGAAAACAACGAATTTTGCATCAACAAGATTAATTTTCTACAAAAGAGACTAATTTTAATCAAAATAGTTTAACATTCTCTCATATTGCTGAGGTAACGCCATTAGAGGTTGATAATACAATTAGTTCTTTCGTTGTCATAGGAGCATATAAATGCTTTCCTTTTAAGGTTAGAAGGTTTAGATTGGCAGAAAAAGTGTATCTTCGAAGTTCGAATATCTGATGCAGCTTTCTTAGAGATATCAGCCGAATAAACTCAAGTTCTCAAAGTCCACATTCACGTCCGTCAGGTGAGAGAAGTCTTATAGGTGACTTATAGAAACGAGGAGGTGGTCTGCCAGGAGGTGTTGGCCTGGCAGGAGGAGGTGTTCTTGCAGGAGAAGGTGGCATGTTGGCAGGAGACGTGGACCTAATAAGAGAAGGAGTCTCGGGAGGAAATAATTTTTGTGAACTCCATATTTCTTCTAATTGCCTTGAATTTTCTGAATGGCTTCAAACCTTTCTGCATCCGTCAAATTTCTTTCATTATTTAAATCACTTTTAATCTAGATGACAAAGGAATTTTTTTGAATTCTTTAGAACACTTACAATTCTAGTAAATGCATTGAATTCTTTTCAGTTCTTTATACTCTTTGGAATTCTCTACAATTTTATTTTAATTCTGTCAGGTTCTTTAAATCTTTGCATTCTTTCAGTTTTTTTAACTTGTATTAAATTCTTGATATTCAAAAATTTAGGGTCTCTTTAAATTAAAATGAACTACATCAAATATAGAATATAAATTTTTATATTTTATGGACTCTTGTCTCTATAGCTTGAATTCAATTATCTTGCATTGAGTTTTCGATTCTTTTGAATTACCTTAAATTATTTATAATCGAAAAAAGTAGTTGAGTTTTAAGACAAATATGATGAACAGATAATCAAATAGGTCATTGTTGAATCAAAACGACATATTTTCCTTCGGAAAGATTAATAATCTTTTAAGAAGATGAATTATTAACCAAATTTTTTAATCTTGAATTCAAAAAGACGAATTATTTACAAAAAGGATAAATTTTCTATTAAAAGTAAATTAAAATTAGTATTGATACAGAGTACTACTGTAATACTGAAATACTGAGACATTTAGTAACTACCACTTTTCAGATAGAAAAATATTAATCCTAAAAAGTTACGCAAATATTCAATAAGATTTCTACTTTTTTTATCCTAAAGCCGAAACAATCAAACATAACGAATTTTTTTACATGAGGGGAAAAATGTCAAGCAAAAAATTGTGTGACTTGAGAAGCAAAAAATTGTAAACTGAATAGTTTATTATTAAAAAAATTAAAGTTTCTAAAATCACGAATTTCCACAGTAAAAAAAAAAAATTTCCCCGTGCATTCCCACGAACAATGGCTCGTAAGTTAGTAATTTTTTTAATTAAATTTAATGTCAGATTTCAATTCAATCGATACAAAAATTCTGTAAATAAAGCCAAAATTCTCATTCAATAAATATTATTTCAAAAAAAAACGAAATTGGTATCAAGCCATAATAAATAATTTGTTAACTATAATTTAAAGTCACGAGATTACTGATAAATAAACAAATATTATATATTGATCAACAGATTTTATTGTATAAGAAAATATAAGTTGATATATGGCTCTAGGAGCGCGTGTACTTTTCCGATTGAAAGGGGAACCCATTTTTAATATAAAATAGAAGTTTTTAGGACCTTTTTATATTTTATTTTATTTGTTTTTATGATTATAGAAATATAATTATCCCAAGATTCTCGAGAAAATTCAAAAACAGGTTAAGTTTTAATCAAATAGTTCAAATTTACTCTAAAAAATATCAATCCTAAGCGAAAACTCTTATGCATAATTTATACTTCCAAAAAAAATTTATTTTTAACTGGTTGCATTTTAAACAAATAAATTGTACTTTTTTGAACAACTGGAAACTATTTCGATAAGTCAAAAAAAGTATCGAATTTCCAATTTTTTTCACTAATCATTATTATTTAACTAATTCCTATTTGTTTAAGCAATTTTTTTCACATGCTAAACGTGAAAAGTCATAATTTTGCAGACTAAATCATACAGTTAATGAATTTCAATAATAATATTTCCAACTTAACATATTTGGAAATTAATTATTTGAGGTATTTTTAAAAATAATTTTTCCCGAACTTTCTTAGTTGAATTTTTTTCAGGTTATGTTTTAATTGTTTAAACAGTTTCTGTTCATTTTAACCATTTTTTCATCCTGTAAATCGTGAACCGCCAAAAATCTAAAGTTCAACTTTTACAGGTATAAATCTAGACACACTATTCTTGCACTCATTGAAGGGCTTTTTTATAAATCTGAAAACCTATAATAAATGGCTTTTAAAAAAATTACAGCGACTCAAGGACGACCGCCTTCTGCATTTCCCCCGCAAGTGTTTTAGCATATTGTTCACACGCAGGGATGATTTTCAGGCTATTAAACAGTGAAAACTTGGCACCTTCAATAGCGCCGATGATAAGGACGATTAATTTAACAGAATGCGAAATTCGGGTAACGAACATGGTTCGCTTCTTGAAGTCAAGGAAAACTATGTCAGACCTTGAGTGTACAACAGAAATGATTGTCGAGAATATAAAGTTCCAATATATGCGGCACTTCTCATTCTCGACAAATAACTCTTTTTCCTCAGGAGCACTCTTAGTGCCGCATTGTGCCTTTGGATGCAGGTCGTTCCCGCATGAGTTTGACAACTAGATAGTATATGGGCATGCCCTGCAGCTATTATCGGGAATATCTTGGATGAAAATGTGGTGACAGTATTTTAAGGTGGAATTGACTCCTTCTTGACATGCCAAAATGAAACCGTAAGTGCCCGACTTCAATCCGCGTGATTTAAGGAAAGTAAAAGTTAGCTTACACGACATTGACTGATCATCCACGTTTTTTGGAAGATGCTGTGCACCCTCTTATCGAGGAGCTGTTCCAGGAAGTTTTTCTCCTGTGCTTTCTGAATCCGGGCTTTTAGAAGCGAGTACTGGAGATAAATAAGATTGGATGTATTCTGCTCACTCCTGATACTGAAGTTAAGTCCGAGTGTTTCAGCAGCCTCCTCCGCTGCTTTTTAAAGAAACGCTTCTTTGACCTCTTCTTCATGCTTCCTAACAATTTTAAGAAGAGAATCTCTTCTTTTTGTGACTATTTGCTGTACCCAAAATAATGCAGTTGTCAAGATATTTAATATTCCACGACCACCTTGACGGTGTGAGATGTAGCGTCGCGGAACAGAAGACTTAGGATGCATGCTTTAGTTTATGTGCAGAAGCTTTCGTGTCCCGATATCAAGGGATCTAAACTCGTTCTTCTCCATGGAACCATTCCAAATGAATACAGTGCTACCGGGGCGGCAAGCATGACGAGCTCAGGGTCTTCAGAGATGCCATTAAGTTTTCCTCGCTTCAAATAAACCTTGGCGCATTTGTCTAACCCAAATTCCATTCCTATTTCCTTAGTGTATCGTTCGACAATCTCCAGAGCTATATGCAGTTTGTCTTTATTTTTAGTATAAATCTTAAGATCATCTATGTAAAATACATGGGTGATCTTGTGCTTTAGATTTTCACGTTTACCACGAAGGTACCCCTGATAATAACGAAGTGCTAGAGATAGTGGCAATAATGTGAGGCAAAAGAGGAGTAGGCTCATGGAGTCGCCCTGAAGGACACTTCTTTGGAAAGTGACCTTGTTAGTTGTCACACGACCAAAGTGGCAACAGTCTCTCTATGCACCTCACGATTTGCGGATAGAACTTTAAGCTTTCCAAACAACTGATGATAAGTTTATGGGGGGTCGAATCGAAAGCTTTCCGGTAATCAATCCAGGCCATCGATAGCTCTCGCTGGTAGAATGCTGCATCTTTGCAGAAACATCTATCGATATGCAGGTTCTCCCAAAATCTTGCTACGCCTTTCTTTGAGTTGCGTTGTTCATACATTTCCGGCCACACAGGTACGATTGCCCGAACAATCCTATCATTTAGGATAGCTGTGAATATCTTATGCAGTGTGTTCAGACAATTGATTGGCCTGTAATTATTTGTGTCGGCTAAGTTGCCCATTTTTGGCAGGACTACTGTGCGCCCTCCCATCAACCACTCCGGAATTGGCTCTTCCGACTTCAAACATGAGGTTAAAATACTGGGCAGATGGTGGTGGGTTGAAGGAAACTTCTTCCACCCGATGATCTTGATACCTATACCGATGATACCAATTAGATTTTCAATTTTTTACCAATAAACAAATATGACATTTTTCGATAGAAAATTTAGTTTTGTTTCGTTATCAATTTTGTTGAAATAGGAACTTTATGACAATTTTAGAAAAATTTTAAGAAATTTAACAAAAAAATGCATTATTTGAGCATATGTGGACGGAAAAAATCATTTTTTTTCAATGTCAGTCTTTTCAATCGGGAACTTTATGATGATTTCAGCAAAATTCATAATTGGTTGATAAATTTTATATATTTTTTAAAACGAGTTTTCTTTAAAAATATGTTATTCGGGCATCTGTCGATGGAAAAATGATTTTTTTCGATATCAATCTTTTTAATCAGGAACTTATTGACAATTGCCTGAAAATTCAAAATTAGTTGCTAAATTGGATGATTGACAAATGCCTAAATACAAATTTTGTTCATTAAATTTGTCTAAAGAAATCATAAAATTCTGGCAACTTATTATGCATGTTGCTAAAATTTTCATGAAATTCCCAATTGAAAAGATTGAAATTGGAAGAACCTAGTTTCTCTGCCAACGAATACACGAATTATGCATTTGATTTTAAAATTTGTTTTGAAAAATTATAAGATTAATCCGCAAATTATGCATTTTTCTAAAATTATCATAAAGCTCCTAATTTAAAAAATTAACATCGAAAAAAGGAATTTTTCTGTCGAAAAATGTCTGATCACTGCATTTGTTCATTAAATTTGCTTATAATATAAGCAATTGTAATCTTAGGAGAAATTTTTTTAATATAATGTTCTTTCCATTAAAATTTCTTACAAAATATCTTGAAAAAACGTATAATTATGGAACAAAAATTTGTGTTCATTGTTTCATATTGAAACGACTTTAACTAATGTTACTCTATACAACTTAGGCGATTTCAACCATTTTCCTGTTGTGTGTGTCTTAGAAGCTCGAATATCTGACGCTGATTTCTAGCAGAAATAAGGCGAATAAATTTAAGTTCTTCAATTCTACATCCACGTCCGTCAGGAGAGGGAAGGCTTATAGGTGACGCTAAGGAACTGGAAGGAGGAGGCGGTCTGGCAGAAGAAGGTAACGTGGATGGTAGAGGTTGCCTGGCAGGAGAAGGTGGCCTGGCAGGAAAAGATAACCCGGCATATAGAGCTTATCTGGTCGGAGAAGCTAAAGTAGATGGAGTTGTCTTGGCAGGAGAAGTTGGCCTAGCAGGAGAAGGTAACCTGACAGATGGTGCTTGCCTGGAAGGAGAAAGTAACCCGGCAGATGGAGGTGTCCTGGCAAGAGTTGGTGGCCTGGCTGCAGAAGGTAACCTGGTAGATAGAGCTTGGCTGGCAGGAGAAGGTAACCCGGCATATCGTGGTATCCTGACAGATGGCGCTGGCCTGGCAGGAAAAGATAACATGGCAGATAGATCTTGCCTGGCTGGAGAAGGTAACCCGGCATTTGTAGTTGTCCTGGCAGGAGAAGGTAGCCTAGCAGGAGAAGGTAATCTGACAGATAGAGCTTGCCTGACAGAAGAAGGTAACCCGGCAGATGAATCTGTCCCGGCAAGAGAAGGTGGCCTAGCAGCAGAAGGTAACCTGCTAGATAGAGCTTGTTTGGCAGGAGAAGGCATCCCGGCAGATGGAGGTCTCCTGGCAGGAGAAGGTGACCTGGACCTGACACGAGTAGGTGACGCGGGAGGAGGATTATTCAGGTCGATTTGAGGTTTATTATTTATTTGAGAAGAAGAAGGACGTATGCTGCGGGGTTTACCAGGAATACGTCATCATCTGCTAAAAACGTTCTCCCAGACCTCAACTCTGTAACAAGAGAGGATTACTTTATTTAGAATTGGAGGGTTAGACTGTGACAAGATCGAGAAGAAATATTTTTATTAATTCAAAATATCTCAGCATGAAACAATTTTACGGTTTTACCCTCTGGTATTTTATAAACTGGAAAAGTGACCTGTATATTTCTGACTCAGACTAAGTGTAATTGTTCACAATTAATAAAATAATATTTTATCTGCCGAAAATTTTGAATTATTGAAATAAGAAGTTGAATTTTAAAATAAAAAAGATGAAAAGATAATCAAATATGACCTTCTGTGATTATGGCCGACTGTAATTCGACGCTATCTTTAAAACTGGCTAATTTTTAATTTTCAACATCACATTATAACTTATAATTTATATTTAAATTCAAAACCAAATTAATTAAAAGCTTAGCATGATTTCAAATAATTTAAAAGAAATCATTTTGCAAACTTCATGTTTAAAGAATATTTGAAAAGATTTTCAAAAGATTTCAAAAATTGTCAAAAATGAATCTGAAAGATTTTAAGGTGAAATTTGTAATTTTGCAGGATCTGATAAAAAGTTTTAGGAAGAATTTAAATAATTTCAGAAAATGCTTAGAAGCTCTGAGAAGAATTTAAAAATAATTTAAAATTTTAATAAATGTAAATCAACATGTAGATGTTTTAAGATTTTAAAATACAATTTTGTAAATTTTTTAGGATTTTTAAACAAGTTAAAATTAAAATAATCCAACTTTCAATTGAGCCTGGGAAAAACCGGGAAATGACCTTGAATTTTTTTATGTGATTAAAACAGCCCCCTTGTTCCACTTAAAAATACTGTTTTGGGTCGGAATTTAATGTCAGATTTAAACAAATATTATGTTTGTTAACACAACTAGCGTCATCAGCATCGCTATACCAGCGCATTTAATGTTTCGGCTTTAAGAGAAAACCATTCCTAATCAAGATAAAAAAAAAATTAACCGGACGCATTTGCCACCAAGAAGTCTGCAATTTGTATCCAAATATACAAATTTTCTACTAAATCTTCTTATTTTTTAACCAAAAATATTAATACTGAACATAACAGATTAATTTTTAACCAAAAAAGATGATTTATCCAGAGAAAAATGTAACACACTGGAGTCCCGCTTCACCGGATCCTGATATACCGAAAAAGGGATCAAGGGGGCGAGAGACTCCGCCATGTCGCCTTTAAGGGTACCCCCGAAACGCCCGGTTAAGCGGCTCTTTAGTGCAGTTAATATGGTAACAAAAAATTTATAATTTCAAATATAATTTTTGTTTTCTCATGGGCATCAAGTAAATCTTATTTTTGAGAGAGGACAGTTTTGCCTGTCCCAAATCTTATTTTCAGAAAAACCGAGTGAAATTAAAATTATAGATATTATATTTCCCAATAGGATTAGGGAAAATCGCTAAGATGAAACACACATTACTAATGAAGGTCCACATTTTTTAAAAATAAAGCAATTCGGTCTTAAACAATTTTGATAAGTGCCCAACTAATAATCTTTTCATGTACAATCCAAACGCACAAAAAACTTTACAGATTTTCGAATACTTTACAACGAATTGAAGAGATTTCAGTTTAATTTTTCATAAAGGAGATTAATTTTCTAGCAACAATTTTTTAAAATGCACTTACTTTTTGAATTTTTATCCAAAATGGCTGGTTAACGAACCCGTCCGTTCTTTGATTATTAAAAAAAAGTTATCGTGTTTACGGACGGCCAAACGGACGGGCATGAGAATTTAATAAACTTTGAACGTTAAGATTTTATTCGGCTTTTTGCATTTTTCTAGGAACACTGAAGATTACTTTTTATTTTAAAAATTAATTTTGAAAGAATAATTAGTAAAATTTAAAAAGATTTCCAAAATCATCCAAAATCAAACTGAAAGATTTTAGGAAAATTATTTAATATAGCAGAATTTGAAGAAAGAAAATGTTAGGAAACGTAAAAAAAAAGTTAAAATAATTTACAATGAGAATAAATGTAAATCAACTTAAAATAGCAGCCATCCTTTTTGACTTAAAAATTATGTTTTCGGTTGATAAAGAAATGACTCATAAGTTGATAATTTTTCGAAGCAAATATAATGTCGGAAGTTCTTTAAATCTATATAATAATATATATAATAATATTATTCTCTTGCGTATATGATTTATTAATAAAAGGCAAATATAAATTGAGCATCTCAGATCTTTTTATAACAGAAATAGCGTCATCGAAACGATTTTTAAAAGTCTCAGTTATGCAAAAACAAACGAATTTTTAACTAAAGAGTCTGAATTATGTAATCAATGTTACGAACATTTTACGATAAAGAGATGTATTCTTGTATATAATTCTACTGGATTTGGCAAATTTTCTGATTTTGGAGCGCGTTCTAATGCTTCAAACTATAATTGAGGTTTTAATTTACAGGTGGTTGGGACTGACAGCTACGATCGGCTTTAAAAGGAGTCGGAATCTTTTGATTTTCGGTGCCCAATGAGGAATAAAAAACGAAGGACAGAAACAGCATTCTAAGGATTCAACATTTTCATTACCTTTTAATGGAAGGCTACACACCTGGTTTACAGGCTTATACTGAACTTAGCATAATATTTGTTTACATGGTTGCAGCAATCATATCAGTAACTTACGATCCTGTTTAAATGTTTTTAAATTTTGAAGAAAATGTTGAACCTGAAACATTCACACAAAAAAATTTATACGTAGGTATTTTGAAAATTCTTTTTCGATTTCCCTGGTTTATGATTGCCCCGTCAAGGTCGAGTCGACTTTTAACATTTTCAGTGAAAGTAAATAAGGATGTTCTATTTTAAAGCAATGATATTGCTTTCTGAAAAGATTGTATTTTCTCAACTTCATTTTAGCCTCTAAATTGGGATAAACATTTCTGTCAATTTTTGTCAATAATGACTAGGCAGTCGCAGCTCTTGATACTTTTTTGAAATTAGTTCTGCCTAACGAAAATCATGGAGATCTTAATTTTTACTGTGCTCCTTACTTTTACGATGTGTTTGGATTCAGTTCGTAAGTGGAATATTACAAACTACTAAATAAATTATACATTAAAACATTTTATATCCAGATATTGATTAAATTTTATGAAAAAATATGTAACTTAAACTAAAAAATAAAAAATGGTTGGAAAGTTTTCACTCGACGACGCAGTTTATCTAGGAAAGTGTACAGGTCGTTGTAGAATTTGACCCTCAATTAAAGTTGCAAAGCTCAACAACTTAAATATGTTTTTCATAAAGAATATACATTTTTCACCAAAATGCAACTTTTTGATTAGGTATGAATCCTGTACAAATATTATTTATCGATTCTGAAGCTAGGATAACAATTTTTATCAATTATGCAAAACATAGTTCTTTTTTCTATTTGAGATAGGAGGTACTAAAATACAAAAATGTTGTGTTAATATTAATTTTATATATTGTGACAATAATAATTTATGAAAAAAATAATAAATTTAACACCTGCCTTCGGTACTGCACCTTCTTAAGCTTAATATTCAAGAACAAATTGTTAATAAGTATGCTGGACGCCAGGCTTTCCGTAGCCAAAATTTCGCAGCAAAATTCCAAAATACAAAAACTCATCAGGAAAACTCAAAAAGCACGAAATTATACCGTAAAACTCACACTAAAAATTAAATTTCCGATGGATGCAGTTTACTGGATCAAGATTACGCTAGCTCAACCCTGAAAATCTGGTTAATTGTAGAGTAGGTACTTTACAAAATAGACATTGAAAAATTCATATCTCCAAAACAGGTGATTTATCTATAACTAACTAATCGTCCTAGACTAATCTAATCTGCGACAGATTAGGCCCTTTTCCGTTGGTGCTACTCCAAGAAGCTGAACTAAAATCGTATTATAAAAGAAAACAATGGTGACATAACCTCTAATTATTTATTTTTGAGATTACCCTACACAGTTTTATAAAAAGGGGTAGTGAAATTTTAACAAAAGGGGTTATTCAAAATTTAAAAAAAGGGGATAGTCAAATCTCACCAGAGAACGATAATTAACTTAACTAAAGGGGATACTTCCTAATTTAACAAAAGGGAAAGACATAATCCACAAGTTACAAGTATTCATAAAAGGAGAACGATCAAAGTTAGTAGTGTTGTCACAAACATAATATCTTGCAGGTGTAACCTCATAGTTAGCACCAAACATGTTGGGCCAAATTAGATAAAATAAGAATATTCATAAGTTAATATATCAAAGAGTCAAAATAGAGCAACATATTACGTAACCCTAAATCATCAATCGGCAAAATCAAACAACAAATTATATCAGCAAGAAACCAGTAATAAGGAAAATCGAATCAACATTACGTGAGCAATAAATTCACAATATCGAACCAATATTATTTCAGCAATAATAAAAACCTCACTCAACAATATCAATCATCATCAAAAAAATGCAGACTCGAAAACAAGGTCCAGTCATCGAACCACGTTCCGACCACGTGTCATTAAAATTTATCCCCAATAGAAGTTAATACCCTAGAATATTTATTTTTCGCATCTGAAGCCCAACAAAAAAAAAGGAAAGGATGACCACGCGTCGCACCAGTTTCCCCTGACCGAATCTAGTTACAACCGTCAGTCTTATCGGAAAATTGCCAAATCCGTGTTGGTCCTCTCCTCGAAAATTCCTTTATGGACTTTTTAAAAAATGATAATCCGGTGACGGCAGGAACAATAGTAAAGTTTTCCTTTCCCAAATTCACAAGATTTGACTGCAACCTGACCCCTCCAAAACACCAACGGAAAATGAGAACGACTAGCAACGTGTTCTCGGCTCGCTCCTCTTCTCGCCTTCTCCTTCTCATAGCTCGAGCACTGATTAGCTGGAGTTGCCGCGACGGCCGGCAGTGTGTTGTAACGGACTTCAGTGCCGAATACTAAGGGTGCTAGCTATCCCTGCAGTCTTTTTCATTCTTCCGATATAGCAATTTTAATCAACCAAGCATAATTTGAGCGGTAAACAATTATTCTCCTTACTCTCCGGTAAGACCTATTGGCTACAGCCTGGAGCCAAAATTCATCCTGACAGCTGCAAAAGATCTCCTGTAGTACTAATATTCCCAATAGCAATAGTCCGGACCTGGGCTAAAGACCTACCTTTGTAGTCATGATGGGGAAATAAGATTAAAAACTTCTCAAAAGAAGTATTGTGGAGTTCCACGCCAGGTGGAGAAGTCGAATTTGGAATGGTCTGATTTTGCCCTCTTCGTGTATCTCTGGTTTTTTTAATGTCATCTATAGTTCAGGGTGTACAAGATGTCCCTCAAAGTACATCATAGTCCGCGACCAATCGTTAGTTATACAATGAAAGAAAACAAACAAAGCGAAATAACTCCTTAAAAATACAATTTTATTATAATTACAGTCGCATGTCGTAAGGTACCGTGCAGTTTCCAAGACGGCCTTATAAAAACCTTCGAAATATAATAAGAAAAACTATAAAATCAAATAACTTGAAACTTTGTGAGTTGTAAAAATTTTACAACGTTACAATATTAATTCAAAAATTACGGTCTTGGCGCGTGTGTTTGTTTTCTAGTTCTATAATAAAAATCTGTATATTATTTCTTACAGAATCAGTGGTTTTGCCACGTTTAATAAAAGATTTACGCGAATACCTCCGATGCCGTAAGGGTCAAATGGTGAGGGTTGGTCCACAGATTCAGATTATCGATCAACAGGGTTATCCACGAAACTTAAATCTACATGAACAAGAGATTTTCCGAAGGATTTACAATCGACCTCCCACCTCAGAAGGTTCAAATTCTAACAATAACTTTTAGCACTAAAAGAATCTTAACGCTCACTTAAAAAGATGTATGTGATATTATTCGATCAAGGAGCTCAATTTAAAAGTTTCAATTAACAAAAAAATTTTGTTCAAAGATTTTTAAATTTTTATTTACAGAAATGAATTTTTAACCGAAAAAAGGGAATTTTCAATAAAAAATTAAAACACTGAAATATCAGAGAAAAATTGAATTTGTAGCAAAATATAGCAATTATCAACGAAAGAAATCAATTTTCAACTAAAAAAGTCGCACTTTTAACCAAAAGTGACACTACTCAATTGTCAGTATGAAAATTATTTTCAACCGAACAAAATCATATGTTTAACAAAAAAGTTCAATTCAAAATTAATTTTTAATATAAAAATATAGCGAACTTAGATGAATTTTTAAACAAGAATAATCATTTTTCATTAAAAAAAGATTCATTTTCGACTTCATGGTTGGAAATGCTCTAACTTTTTGAACTTTTATCTAAAATGGCTGGCTAGGGAACTCCTCTTTTCGTTTTACACCCTCTTAAAGTGTGCTCAAGCGCAAGCCAACATGACGATTCTTTAGCAATTTATCGTGTTCACACACAGACAACGAGGTAAAAACTATTTTTTCTGACTAAGGGTAGTTCGAAACGTGCTCAAAACGTTGAACGAATTTTATATCTATGTAATAACTTTAATCTATATTTTTTCTACAGCTGACTATTATATACCATATGTCAGGTTCCTGAAAAATGATAAAATATTGCGTAAAGGTGAAATTGGAATATGGCATAAGATTGCAATAGGTGGCGACCACAGGGAGATGGACGTAGTAGAGGGCGAACACTGGAGTAAGTTGAAAAATAAAAAATGGTTTAAAACAAATATTAAAATTCATCAGCCTGATTAACAACTATATTTTTATTGTTCAATCAGATGTATTAGGTCCAATGGAATCTACAAATGGCGATGTATTGTTGCGTCGTAAAAATACAACTGTCAGCAATTTATTGTATATACCGTTTGCACAATTTGAGAATAACAAATGGATTGTGGAGGCTCTGCTCGCTAGCCCAATAGGTAATGTGCCCCAAAAAAATATTGTCCATCCTCGTTTATAAGAAGAACAAAATTGTCTTTCCCTTCGTCTTGCAACATTATAATTTATTGATAAACATACGCAGAACTAAATAATTACGACTTGTTCCAAAATAATAGTTTGCCTCATCAGATGTTAAAACAATGTAAACAAAATTCCGTCTAACTTTTCTAATGTCCGAGTTCCATATTCCGTTGAAATATTTCAATTTATTATTTATGTAGTCAAGCTATTGTTAAAATTATAGTAAAAGTCAATAGATTTGTTTACCGATGTCGTAGCAGCGAGGGACTGTTCACAGAGAATTCGCTGCGCTGGGCTTCTTCAGTGAGTCGAACTAACGGCCGACTCCATCCGAACGCCGCCGAGCTTAGCCGAGTCTGATTACTTTTGGAGATTCCTGTTATCGAGAAATTTTAAAAATATAGGCACTCAAAGTAATCTCAACGATATCTCAGCACTCTTTTTGGAGTATATGGAAACCCTACATTTAAAAAGTTACACGGAATCTTTTTTAAAACTATTTTAAGATCTGACGAGGGGAACCAGCTGTGTTTTCAAAATGGAATCGTTTCGAATATTATTATCTGTTTATGGTGATAATAATACAATTTCATATATTTATTCTTCCTTAGTCGTACCTGCTATCCATCTACTCACTATCTGACTGAAATGGATTTTTAAAGTTTTGTCTCTTCCTGTGGGTTTTCTCCACGAGAGGGTTTTTCTGGTCGAGTTTCACTGAAAAATAATCATATGGAAAGGCAGTAAAAAGCGGAAGATTGTACAACTGAAGTTTCAAAATAAATGGCATTCTTGTGTTATTAAGTTGATTCATTTCGAAAACCTCTTCGTCGTCTGGTTCCAAGTTCATTCGACCGATGATGTAAAAATATTTCGCGTTGCATTTGTCTTAAAGCCGTTAAATTTTAGCTCACACCCTGGTTTATACCGTAATGTTAGGCAAACCTGATCAACAACTCCTAGTTCAGATTTATCGAATTTCGTATCAGCTGCCTTTAACTGAAACAGGAAAATGAAATTAAAAATTTTGAACCCACGTACCTCGCGAAGAACCTAGTTTACAACCTCGTCTATATAATAATATGCCTCGTTTATTGCAACACTCGGTCCCCTCTCAAATTACAATACACAAGATGTTGACGTTTTGAAGTAGTTGCAATAAACAAGGTTTGACTAATAGTTTATATATAGTATCAAGTTTTGTTAATAATATTCATCTATTTTATATAAATATGCATAAAACAAATTAATATTACATATGATACTTCTTACTGTATATACACTGTATATAATATTTCCACCTGGGGAAAAAAAATCTAGAACCTTTTTGTTTTTTAATTAATTATTAAAAAATTTATACAGAATTCATAACGTTTTCACCATTCTTTATTTAGTTGACTATTTAAATTATTTAAAACAGAAAAAAAGTTTTGAATACTCAAAAACAATTAAATGATAAAATAGAGAATCGGAATAATAACTTAGAATTTTAAAATTATTTTTTTATCGCAGACTGTATTGATGGAGAAGGGGTAGAAACAAATGACACACAAGGACAGCGTTTGAAAAATGAAAATTTGAGTTCTCAAAAGCGGTCTAATAGATTTTGTCATTTATCACTTATAATATTGACGAAACATCAAACAATTAAATCCTGCAAATAATTTTTCGTTGAGTAAGAAGTTAAAATTGAAGTTAGTTGAGGCTCACCTAGATTGGCGCCGCTGTACCGGAACAAGTTAAACTTTTATGAGTGTTGATTTGCATGAGTTGGCGCTATTTTCAAACCATAATTTTATTTTCAAGAAGATTTAATACAGATTAGAGACAACAGTGAAACAGGAATATTATAAATTATTTGGCTGTTTAGTTATTAGGGTTCAGGTTAAGGAGATAATTGTCGCATTAGCCTACAATTTTAGAAAATTGTATAATTAGTGTCATTTTTCCATCTTTGATCAGTACGAGGTTGCAAATTTTGGGGCTTATAGCTTATGCCCAGAAGGTGTTCGTACCTCTTTCTTTCCTCTGGTACTTTTTTCTCATCGCCCATCCTTCTACTTCTGGTACCCTAAGTTTCGTAAATAGCATTATTGGTTTATTAATAAATGGAACTACTTTACACTTCAAAACGAGTAAAGTTATTGAACCAATCCGAAAAAGTTTTAAATCTCGAACGAATCCGAAGTAAATTTTCAATCCCAATGAATCAGAATCAATCCTGACCCAGATTGATCGGATTGAAAATGAATCCGGGCCCAGATTGATTCTGACTTTTTCGGATTTGTAATTTACTTCAGCTTCATTCGGATGCTTTCAGATAGAATCGTATTGAACCTGATTAGTTTTCAAGCGTTTTTCAACGAACTTGCTCCTCATCAAAACAGAAATAATTATTCGGAATAATTTAATTTTGCGCTTTTATGAGACATGTGTGTATGCGTCACATGCGAACTAATGCAAATCATTCCGGAATCTGTATCCGAACCAATCCGAAAAATTCTACACTACATACGACCCAAAATGTTTAAAAATTAATCCGGCTTAATCCGGTATAATCGAGAATTTTATTCCGAACCGAATCTTCCATCCAAATGAAAACAAATCAGTTTGACCTCAGATTGATATACACTGAACTTTCAATTCGAATGAATCCTAGTTCGGATTGCATTGGGTTCATTTTGATTAAAATTGTTTTAGGTGAATCCGAGAGCGGATTTATTCGAATTGAAAATTTTGTTCGGATTGATTCAGATTGAACACCATTAAGTCGGATTAATTTTTGACCGATTTCGTTGAAACGAAATAGAGAATTTTTTCGGATTTGTTCGAATAAACTCGGATTGATTCGGTTATAGATTCAGGAATGCTTCGCATGACTTCAATTTGGTTTGGAAAGAATTCCTATCCGATACTTCTGCCTTAACGGAAGTTCCGGATATGAATTCATTCCGAGACAATTAGAACTATTCTGAATCATTCCAATATCATTATCCGATTCAATCATAGTTAATTCAAAACACTCCAAGAAAATTCCATATTTCTTTTCATCCAAATCGGTCAAAAATTAATCCGTCTTATATAATTGTATTATATAAATTTATCGGAGAAATTA
>JAAAKG020089859.1:0-16378 GCA_010014905.2 Druon quercuslanigerum | reverse complement strand
TAAAATAAATAAAATAAATAAAATAAATAAAATAAAATAAATAAAATAAATAAAATAAATAAAATAAATAAAATAAATAAAATGAATAAAATAAATGAAATAAATAAAATAAACAAAATAAATGAAATAAGTAAAGTAAATAAAATCCTGAACCAAAACAGGTTAATTTTCAAACCCACCAGTTGCATTCTAAAATGCTAAATTTGATTTTCTACCAAAATAGATGAATTCTTAACAAAAATAATATATTCCCAACCACGAATATTAATTTAATACCAAAAAAGACGAATTTTTAACGGAATCGTTGAATTTTCAGTCTAAAAAAGATCCTTTTTTAATATATTTTTTTGAATTGAAAATTAAAATTCTTATTTTATGTTTTCGAACATGACCTTTTTGCTAGGAATTTTGATAACGAAGATGTTCGGTAAAAATATTTTGATTGAAAATTAAATTATTTGTTTAAAAAATCGTCTTTTTGGTAAAATTCAAAACTTCAAGAACTAGTTTTGTTTTAAAATTATACAAATTTAAATATTCGGCTTATAATTAATCTTTTTTTTATTTTAAATTTACCAGTTTTGATGGTAAAAATTCATGATTTATGGTAGATAATTCATCTTTCTGGGTTGAAAATAAATTTTTTTTATAAGATTCTTCTTTGTTTAAAAATGTATGGAAACTTCATTATTTTGGTAAAAATTTAATTCTTGTGTTAAAAATTTTACTATTTTGTTTGAAAGTTATAATACTGGATGAAAATTTAACAATTTGATAGCAAAATGATTTTTTTGTACGATAATTTACATTTTTGCGCTGTAGATTTATCTGTTTTGTAGAGAATTCGCCTTTTTCATTTGAAGGATCAACAATTGGATTTTTATTTTTATAGTTTTTTTTTGAAAATTTAAATATAAGGTTAAAACAAATTAAAAATAAAGTCTATTTTGGCTTAAAATTTTGTTTTTATCGTTAAAGATTCACCATTTTAATTAAAAATTCGATTTTTTCTTGCTTTTTAACTGAAAACTTAAACATTCAATTTTTGGTAAAAAATTAACATTTTCTATTTAAAAATTGAACTAGTATTTGGGTGGAGTATAAATTTGTTTAAAAATGTAACTTCTTAGAATGTAATTTTTTCTTGAAAAATTAAAAGTTGAACGTTTTTTATTAAATTTCTTTTCTTGTTGTAAAATATTTATAATTTTATTGAATAATGGAATCACTTTTTTTAAGTCAACTATTCCATTTTTTTTTTCAAATGCAACCTTTATCGTTGAAAATAAAACTACTTACTTGAAAATTCAACTTCTTTGCTAAAAATTCATGTTATTGATAAAAGATTTAACTATTTGGTAACAAATTTTCATTAAAAAAAAATTTATATTCGGGTTTAGCTGTTAAAATGTAATCTTTTTATCTGAAATTTTTTTTTCGTTTAAAATTCATCTTTTTAGGTTTAAAAGTCAACTATTTTCTAAAATTTACTTTTACTTTTTTTTGGATAATGAATTTTACTTTCTCAAAAATTCAATATATTATGACTTTAAATCTTAAGCGTTTCATATTCGATTTAATATGGTGCAATTATTTTATTTAAAATAATTTATAAGTTTTGTACAAAATAACCCCAGTGACTGTATAATGGATAAAAGAAAAATTATTGTAAAAATATAAAAAAATTTTATTTAATATTTTTTTTAAATTTTTGCTTATAGAGAATGATCAGATGGAACTTTATTCCACTTCACGTTTTTTTAAAATTTTTTTAAATCAAATTTAAAAATTAAAAAAAATTCTGAATAAAAAAATTTTTAGTTGACTTCTCAAAAGACGGTTAAATTTAAGAATAAAATTATAAACCTTCTACCACAAAAAAAAAAGTTTAAAAAAGTGTTTGAATTTTTATTTTTAATAAAAAAATGACAGTTTAACCAGTTTTTAGCAGATAAAGCTGAATTTTTCTTTAGGAGTTAAGTTTTTAAATAAAAAATATTTTTTTTTTTACCAAAAATAGAACATTTAAGTTTCCAGTTTAAAAAAAAATCATTTTCATAGAAAATAATTAAATTTGCAATTAAGAAAGCTGACTTTTCTTCCATAAAAACTGAATTTTTAAACAAAAAACAATTTTTAAGCCGTTGAAAATGCAACTGATTGGTTTCAAATTATTCTGTTTTGTTTATAAATTAAATTTTGTTTAAATTTGTTTTTTTATAAGTTATACTGTATGTTTCTTTGTAAATTAATTTTTTTTCTTGAAAAATAAACTTTTTTTTAAATTTAAAAATTTATCTTTTTAGTTTCACACTTCAAATCCTTTGTTGAATGTTGAACTACTTTCTCAAAAATTCATTTTTTTGAGTAAAGATTCATAGTTTTAGTAGAAAATTCATCTCTTTTGTGGAAAATTAAACTACTTTGTTTAATTTGTTGGCAAAAATATTCTTCATTTTATTGAATATTAGCCAAGAAGGATTAAATGTCTATAAAAAAAATTCATTTTTAAATAAAAACAAAAAAATTTTTAACGGAGTTGAATTTTCAACAGAAAAAAAAATTAATTTTTATCCATGAAGATGGACTTGCTATTAAAAACCACGAATTTTTGGAAAATAAATACATTTTCAAACAAATCATTGAATTTTCGTACTACGAAAGATCAATTTTAATTTAGAATGCAATAATTAAATTCTTATTAAAAAAAAAAATTTTAACCACTAAAAAACTTATTTTCGATAAAAACATTGAAGTTTATACCAAATTGTTCATTTTTTCAGCCAATAAGACCAAATTTCTACAAAGCAGTCAAATTTTTAACCCAAAAATATGAATTTTTAACAAAACAATAAAAAAATGTAAGATCAGAAAATATATTTTTAATTGCGAAAAAAATAAAATTTTAAGCTGAAAAAATGAGTTTTCAATTAAAAATATGATAGTATTTGAAAAAAAGATTTTGTTCTTAAATTAAGAACTCAGGTTTATCTTTAACAGAAAATTTATATTTTTAACAACAAGAAAACAAGAATAAATCAAGAAGATTAATTTTCTACTAAATAGGCGAATTCTCAAAAAATGGATCAGTTTTGAAGCAAACAGTTGAATTTTCAATCAAGAATATTGCTTTTTTATCAAAAAGACGAATTTTCAACAGAACAGTTTTTTTTACCAAAAATATTTTTTTTTTTATTTATATATTATTCATATATATTTTATATATATAATATAAAAATGTAATTTTCGACTAAAAAAACGAATCTTTTAATGAATTGTTGAATTTTTGACACAGCAAGACGAGTTTTCCACAAAAGGGTTGAATTTTCAACCAATTTTAATTTTAAGCCAAAGAGTGTAATTTTCAACTAAAAATGTAATAGTATTTTGAATAAAAAATATTTTGACATAAAATGAAAAACAGATGTATTTTTAACCAAAATACATAAATTATGAACCAAACAGTTAAATTTTCAACTGAAAAGTTTAAATTTCTAACAAAAAAATCAATGTGAAATATTTTTGATATTTGGCATTTGTTTTATACAGAAAAATGTAAAATTAACGGAATAGTTACATTTCCAGTTAAAAAAAAAAATTTCGACAAAATAAAATTAATTTTAAACAATTTGGAACAGTTATTCAATAAAAGAAAAAAGCATTTTCAGCAAATGAGTTTATTTATCTACCGAAACTGATTACTTTATTACAAAAGCGTTTTATTTTTATCCAAAGAGATTAAATTTCAAAAAAAATTTTTTTAAACTAAATGGTTGAATTTTGAATCAAGAATATTAACTTTCTAAAAAAACGATTTTTTAACTAAATATTTGAAGCTTTAACCAAAAAAGATAAAATTGCAACCAAATAGTTTAATTTTTTTGCTAAAGAAATACATTTTTAACAACTTTCAACAAATTTTTTATATTAAATAATGGCAAAGAAAAAGTTAAAAAACATTTAAAAGTAAACATTATTTTAAAAACAACTAATTATTAGAATAAATTATTTAAAAAAAAAATTAATGTTTTGAATTATTCATGATCCAATGTAGGTTGTGTTATGCACTGTAGAGAATTTACCCCCATAAATCATAATTTAATACACCATTATTGCATCCTGGTCTTTACCATATAAACTATAATGTTTATATTACAATTTACAACCAATTTAGTGGAATTGAAACTCTATATTAATTATTAATTTTTTTTTATAAATTCTACTCCTTTTTCCTACACTTTTAACACTTAACTCTATACATGCCTCCATATATTATCCGTTGCAGCTTTAAATCAATGTGGGACTTTCTCTGAACGGTAGATAGAAAATCTTCATTATCTTGCTAAATTAAGTGAAGTGTTGTGCTCAGAGAATTTCTAAGCGCCATAAACTACAAGTAAAAGAAAAAGTGTTCAAATTATTTAAATATTCCATTTTAAGTATTTAAATTAATAAAAACATTCAAAAAATTATTATTATATAAAAAATAATTAGTAGAATTTAGAGTTAAAAATATTCAAACATTTAAACAAGATAGTTAATTTTTCAAAGAAAATTCCTTTTCATCCAAAGAAAAAACAATTTTTATATTAAAGTAGCTCATAGTTAAAAAAAAAGAATTTCTGAATAAAATAGTGAATCTTCAAAATAAAAGAAAAATTTAATTTTCCATTAAACAGTTTAATTTTATGCCTGAAAGATGAATTTTTAACTGAAATTATAAATAAATTAGAAATAAAACAATGATTCATTAATTAAAATATCAATAATTAATTAATATTAATTAAAAAAACATAAATAATTTAATTTCAAGTTTACACAAATTAACGTGCAAACAAAAATTAATTTTCATCTTAAACTGTTAATTATGTAATTGGAATAAAAATAAATAAATTTCATACTAAAAAATATCTTTAAAAAAATGGTAAGATTTTCAAAAAAAGTTATAAATTTCCAAATAAATTGTCAATGTTTGACTGGAATAGTCGACTTTTAAACCAAAAACATGAATTTTTAAGTAAAATCTTGAATCTGTAACAAGAATAATTGAATTTTCAACTAGTGAAATGAATTTTCAAAAAAGAAGATTCACTTCTACAAAAAAGTATGAACTTTCAAATAAAAAAGATAATTTTTTATCCATAAATTAAATAACTAAATTTAACCTAAAAAAGGAAGATGAGAAATTTTTATTTATCCGGAGCAATAAATTCTGAGGTAACACTATGCAAATATGGCAATTTTGTTAAAAAAGCATTTGTTTATGTATAACGCTGTACTTTGCAAACGGTTCGTCGTACGAAAAAAGTGCAAGTTGCAAAAAAGTTTTATTTTTTCTCAGTCGTGTCAAAAATGATTTTATGCATTTTTTTGGTAAATAAATAACAAAATTGCTTTTAAAAATTATTTACACAAAAATTAACCATGTTTCGAGAACCTACCCAAGATATTCGTGATCAGGAACTTTTGAAAATTTGCAAATACTTTCACTTTAAGATTATAAGTCAACTGAAATTTTGTTTGGATGAAAAATATGTTTTTCTAAAAATTTGTTAGAATTTGTTAAAAGTTTCACTATTTTCCTAAAAATTAAATTTTTGTTTAAAAAATAATTTTTTTCTGTTGAAAAGTTAACTTTAATATTTTTTGCTAAAAATTCAAAACTTTTTTTAGAAAATTTGTCTTTTTTGATTTAAAAGTTCAACTGTTTTAGTACAAAAAAATTTTTTCTTGAATAGAAATGCAACGGTTTCGTTGAAAGTTTAACTATTTCCCAGAAAATTTAAATTTAGTTTAAAACTCGTATTTTTATGTTGAAAAGTCAACTGTAATCTTTTTGGCTGAAAATTCAAATCTGTTTTTGAAAATTTGTCTGCTGGTCTAAATCAATAGTATTAAAAGATTGATAAATCTTTAAGATTGTGAAAAAATGTCTATTTCCGCTGAGATCTGAACCCAGGTCCTTCAGATTTCCGGTTTGATGCTCTTACCAACTGAGCTACGGAGAGACGAGAAAATTGTCTTCACAACCCCCTTACTTCGCAATTATGAAGCCCATTCCATTCCTTTCCGTTAGCCCATTTATTTTTCGTGGATAGTCTAACTCGAAACTTCTTGTCAAAGAGGTAGCGACAAAGTCAAAATTTTGTCCCTGAGCATGCTCCGTGTCGGTATCCTCGCGAGGTCGATTGGTATTTATTTATTAATTGGTATTTATTTATTTATTTATTGGTATTTACCATGATTAATCTCCAGGCTGCCTTTGCAGCCACGGCCTTGATGGTGAGATGGAGAGGCTCCAAACCTATTACTGCTCCAGAGCCAACGTAAGTGTCGACTTCGAGGCCCCAGTGATGCCTCTCCGAATCAGTTCTCTGATCCTTTCCAGTCGAGACTTTACAGTTGACCGTTCAACGCTGCATAAGTTAGTCTGGGTCGCAGGATCGCCGTGTACATCCACATAAGTGTATCTGGTTTCAATCCTCAGCTTTTCCCTGTAGCTCTCCTACAGAGCTAAAGAGTCGCTACCAGCTTCTTGAACTTGTTTTTGAGGTACTCGGATTGACTGATAGTCCCGTCTTCTTAAACCATAAATCTACTATTCTTAGTGCCTGCTGCATTACTTCAAAGATCGCATCCAGATGCTGGCCGCGCAACTCATCCACTACCAGGCACCACAGCAGGGGTGATGAAGCACCTACCTGAGGACATCCCGAGTCAACGGTTTCACATAAAGTGGTATCGCCCTTGGTCGTGGTTAGGTTCCTAATGACCAGCATGTGGTAGGTCCAATCCACGACTGCAGTGGACACACCGTGTGCGATTACAGCCGGCCTGATCACCTCTCCAGAGGTGTAGGTAAAGGGTCCGTCAGTTTCCATAAAGGTGTCAGTCGCGCAGCCTTTTAGCTTCAGTTGTCCTTCGATCAGGTTAACTGCGGTGCTTAGGGCCGTCCCCGTCAAGTAACCACCTCTATAAGCGTGTTGATGCTTGTGATGTGGCCGACTGGACAAGACCTTATCGCGGATGTATCTGTCCACGAGTTTTTTGACTGTTTTTATTAGGAAAGATGTAAGGCTATTGGGTCGGAAATCCTTGGGTGGAGTATAACCGATTCTGCCTGCTATCCGAATAAAGACTACTCTCGCACCCCTCCATGCCGTCAGAACATAACTTATCGTCAGACTAACGCTAGCAAGTCTCACAATCGACTTGTAAGGACTAAAGGGCTGCAAAACCACCTTACCCTAACTGGAGTAACAATCTCTTTGGTATGCCGCTATTTCGGGCCCAATTGAGCTGCAGTTGACTTTGTAAAAACTGGAAAATCAGATAGGTTAAAGTATTGTAGTTGGATTCCGAGTAACCCCAGCCGGGAAATTTCAGAGCGCCAAGAATAGCATCCGCATTTCAAAAAAGCAGCTCATCGAGTCTGGCTCCCTCTGCTCCTTTCTCGACGTCAGTGCAAAAGTTGGTCCAGCTTTCATACTTTGGTACACGTATTGCATTCCTCTATTCATCCCTGATTGTCCTGAATGAGGTCCAAAGGTCCCCTGTTTTGCCAGTACTGGCACGTCTGAACCTCTCTCTGGTTGCCCTGCGAAGCTCTTTGTGTTTCCTATTCCACCAATGTGCCTCCCCAGTCTATTACACTCTTTAAGGTCGGCAATTACTTTCATAAGTAGATTTGATGGCTTCCGTGAAAATCTCGGCCGCTATTTCCAAAGTATCAACGTCTCTGATAGACCTGGGCAGCGCTGAAAGTGCACTTCTTAGTTCCATGGAAAACCGACCCCAATCCGTTCTTTTTGGGTTTCTGGCCCATTTAGGGCCGGCGGGTACAATAGATTCTAACTCCAACTCTATCTGGAAGTCCTCTGAGACACGTTTCAATATTGCACCAGTGTACGGACTTCCACTGGTGTATTGGTATTGCTGTCATATGGAAAGTAAGCCAATTCCATGACTAGCCTTCCTATTTGTTTAAGATACATGGCTATTACCATCAAATCCCTGAAAACAGCGCAAGCAGCAGGACGACGTTGACTCCCTTCGCCAGTATGCAAACCTTTGAATTGGCCGCCTTGAGGTCTCTATAACAAATACCAGCCCCCTAAGCCCTTGAAGGCACCTCGCACTAACCAAGATTCATTTGGGCAGTGGTTAGCCCGGGAGCAGTCATTAAGGTCTGCTCCCGATCTTCCAATATAAAGACAGGCTTCTGCTGCCTATAGTTAAGGACTGCAAGAGCCCTCGCCTGATACTCAGGAATTTGCACAATCCCTTTCAACCGACGGAGGACCACAGACGGGTCTGCAAGTTTACCTAGAAACCGTGCCGTGCCCTTAACCATCTTCTGGAACAACTCAACTCCACCCACCTTAAGAGATGCGCCTTCCCAAGAACTTTTCTCGACGACAGCCTTGTCTAGCCCATCTTTCGTCGCTGGGTCAGCAGCTATAAATACGAATACTCCTCCCCTGCAGAAGGAGGTGTTGATTTATGGCTATTGATCAGGGGACACTATATTGAGCAACAGCACCGTCAGGTGATCAGCCCGCTGAGCAGCTGCTAGTCCAACCCCCGACGAATATCTGTTCGTCGGCCACTGAACCACCTTGTGCTTCTTCATAAGCGTAGCCTCCCCCGGTGGGGTGCCTCCTGAGCCCCTTCCTCGCTTCTGATCTTCGATGCTGGTTGTCGGTGTTGTGGTCACTAAAGTTCCAGATATCGTTGCTGCTCCACTAGCTGGCTGCGCTTGCCTCTGCATTCTTCTTTTCAGGGAGCCGTTGATGCGTTTCTTCTTATTGGGGGACTAGTTGGCCGCTCCCGTTTTCTTAGTCTCAATTAGAGTGACTTTCAATCCCTCCGCCAATCCCTCCGCCACCTCCCTTTCTCCTTCTTCTTTTTTAGTAATAGCGTGATCCATTTTGGTTCTCACGAATAGCTAGGGAAATAAAAGGTCCCACCCTGCAGAGCCCCGCATGCAAGGGTGAGACTGATTACTCGGGGAGGTCATCCGGTGTCCCCAAGAGGCTTTTGGAATACCTTCATAACCCCCAGGTACCAAAGATCCACGGTCGCATTGAGCGCAACACACAATGAATACGCGTTCGCAGGTCATTCCCGTGCCGATTCCAAACTGAAATCAGTCTGAGAGAGACCTCGAAACAGGGATCCAGGGATACAGGAGACCCCATTTATAGGGATCCTTTTCAATTACCCAGGAGAGCCCGTTTATAGGGGTCCTATCATCCATATCCATACGCATGCAGGCCGGAGTCCATTGGACCCCTATGTCCCACACACTTGAGCCTCCCCACCAACTACAAGGTCTTACAGTCCCCAGAGAAGGGTCTTGATGAAAAAATAACTATTTTTTGAACGTTTTCTTTACACAATTTTTCTGTTTTAGAAGCAATTTCATCTTTCTCAAATGAAATGCAGAAATTATATCTTTCTTCGGACTTTCTTCTTTGGTTTCGGACTTAAGAGTTAGAAGTTTTGAGATAGTAGTTCTTAGTTTGCAGCTTTGAGTTTTTAATTCGAGTTTTAATTGATGAGTTGTGAGTTAGGGGTTGGGCGCTAGGAGTTCTTAGTTAGGAGTTAGAAACTTTGAAATTTTAGTTTTCATTTTTGAGTTAGGATTTGGGAGCTAAAAGTAAGAAGTTTTGATTTATTTGATTTTAGATAGGAGTTTTGAGGTAGGAGTTCTGAGTTAGGGGTTATGGAGTTAGGCGTTAAGACTTCTTAGTTATGACTTAGGGGTTTTGTGTTTTTAATTATGGCTTTTAAGTTAAAATATATGGATTTTGAATTAGCAGTTTTCAGTTAGAAGTTGTTAATTCAAGTTAGCACTGGGTAGTGAGAGTTTTGTGGTTTTGATTTGATTTTTAAGGTAGGAATTGTGAGTTAGGGTTCAGGCATTAATGTTTCTTATTTAGGAGTAATTAGTTTTAAACATTCAATTTTAATTTTTGAGTTATTGTTTGGGAGTTTTTTTGTCTTATGTTTTGTGTGTTAAGTTATGATTTCGGAGTTAAGAGTTAAAAGTTTAGTGTTAGTAGTTTAGAATTAGAAGTTTGGAGTTTGGAGTTGTGAGTTAGGGTTTATGCGATTAGGCTTTAAGAGTTCTTAGTCAGGAGTTAGGTGTGTTGAGTCTTTAATTTTGAGTTAGGAGTTGTGAGGTAGCGGTTAGACGTTAAGAGTTCTTAGTCAGGAGATAGAAGTATTGATATTGTAATATATAGTTTTGAGTTAGGATTTTTCACTTTCAGTTTTTTCTGTTTTGAGTTTTGATTTGCGAGTTAGGAGTTTTGAGTTAACAGTTTTCAGTCAGAAGTTTTGCGTTCTTCATTTCAGTTTAGAGTTAGGAGTTGTGAGTCTGGAGTTAGGCTTTAAGAGTTCTTAATTACAATTGAGGAGTCTCGAGTTATCAGTTAGAATTTGGGACTTAGCAGTTTTGACTATTTAATTTTGAATTGAAAATGGGATTAGACTTCAGGAATTCTTAGTTAGGATTTAAGGGGTTTGAGTTTTGAATATTAAGTTAAAAGATATGGGTTTTAAGCATATGAGTTATTTTTTTATTGTTGAGTTCAGATTTGGGAGTTAACAGTTGGAAGTTTTAAGTTATTATTTTTAACTTAGGAGTTTTGAGGTAGTAGTTATGAGTTCGGGGTTATGGGTTTAGGCATAAGAGATTTTAGTTAGGAGTTAGGGATATTGAGTTTTTGATTTTGACTTAAAAGATATGAGTTAGCCGTTTTTAGTTTTTAGCCACGAGTTTTGAGTTTTTAATTTGAGTTTTAATTTAGGAGTTGTGAATTAGGGGTTAGGCATTAAGAGTTCTTAGTTAGGAGTTAGAAGTTTTGAAACTTTAATTACTAGTTTTGAGTTAGGATTTGGGATTTTTCACTTTTAAATTTTTCTGTTTTAAGTTAGGATTTGGGAGTTTTATTTTTTGAATTTTTAGTTAGGCTTTGGGAGTTTGAGTTTATTTCCTCATTTTTCAGTGAGAATTTGTGAGCTAAGAATAAGAAGATTTAAGTTTTTAATGATGTGTTTTGAGTTAGGATTTAGAAGTTTGGATTTAGGATGAAAGAGTAAGGATTTCTATTTAAGGAGATATATTTGGAGTAATGAGTTAGGAGTTAGGCGCTAGGAATTCTTAATTAAGAGATAAAAAATGTTTAAATTTTAATTTCTACTTTTAAGTTCGAATTTGGGAGTTTTTAATTTAATTTTTTGAGTGAGGATTTAGGAGTCAGGAGTTTAGAGTTAGCAGTTCTCTCTCAGGATTTTTGTGTTTTTAATTTAAGTTTTAATTTGTAAGTGAGGATTTCTAAGTTTTGGGTTATGCGTTAAGAGTTCTTAGTTGTAGGTTGGATTGTAGGTAAGGATTTGTCAGGTAGGAGTTAGGAGTTTTGAGTACTCAATTTTAAATTTTGAGTTAAGATTTGGGAGTTATGATTAAGGAGGTAGGAATTAGGAACCAAGAGTTATATGCTGTGAGTTATAAGTTTTAAGTTAGGAGTTGTGGGTTAATAGTTGAGAGTTAAGAGGTTTTATTTAGAATTTAGGAGTTATGAATTTCAAATTTTAATTTGAAGGCTTGTCTTAGGATTTAGGAGTTAGGAGTTATGATTTGCAAGTAATGATTCAGGAGTTAGGGTTTAAGACTTAGGAGTCATAAGTTTTAAGATAGGAGATATGATTTAATAATTGAGAGTTAGGAGTTTTTAGTTAGAATTTGGGAGTTAGGAGTTCCGAGTTTTTAATTTTAAGTTAAAATTTAGGATTTAGGAGTTAGGATCAAGAGCTAGATTTAGTTAGTTAGAAGTTTTGAATTATGAGTTTTGAGCCAGGAGCTGTGAGTCAGGAGTATTGAGTTATGAATTTTCAGATCGAAATTTTGAGTTAAGAGTTTTTAGTTTTTATTTGAATGATGAGTAAGGTGTTGTGATTTATTGGTTAGGTGTTTACAGTTCTTACTAAGGAGTCAGGAATTTTTTTTAAATTTTGAGTATTGAGTTTCTGCCCGAGGGCTACAAAATCCTAAAAATGGATTGGTTGTAAAATTTTCTTCGAATATTTCCTGAATTCTTCGAATTAATTTTACAATTTTAATCTTCCCACACATTCTATAATTAAATTTTCTAATCAGGATGCCTAAAAACATATAATTGCAATGACATCCCGATTTGCATACTGCTTTTAATAAGCCTGTAATTTATTGGAGAAATCTCCCTGCGTCTATCACGCTCGATCATACAGGAATTGACACACATGTTATGGCAGAAATGTGGAAATTGATACTGGTGACAACAAAAACAATGATTTTAATTTTATGAGCAAAGTAATGAAAAACTGACATTGAAAAGTGACGGTGACTACTATTATATATTTGGTCTTTTTCCCTGCGTGTCTGAAGAAGCTCTTTTTCTCTTTTACTCAAGCCATTATTAGACACGCCTGGACAAATCGATCAGTATTTCCGATACGATATGATAGATTTCTGAATTCATTATAATTCTTATTTCTGGAAAAGGTTTTAAAAAAATATTTTTTCTTTCTATATCTGAATCAGTTATTTTTAAAATAATTCATCTCAGTGTTTGAATTCTTGCTATAAATTAGTTAATTTTTTAATGATGAATTAATTAACTCTACTTATCCTTCAGTCAAAAAATAATTCATAGCTTGGATTCAGTCACTGATTGCAATTTTGAAAAGAAATTAACTAATAAAATTCTGTTAACTATTCATCCTTTTCAATGGAAAAATTGAATTTTTTTTTACTGAAAATATAACATCCATTTTTGGTTGAAAGTTGATCTATTCGAGTTGATTATAAGTTGAACCACACTTTGATTAAAAATAGGTGTTTTTTTCTAGAAAAGTAATCTTGGATGAAAATTTATTTATTTTTTTAATTAATGTATTTTGCAGAAAGTTTTCTTCTTTTTTTATTAAAAATTCATCTGTTAAGTTAAAAAGTGTCTTTTTCAGATTCAAGTATTTTCTTCAACATTCATGTTTATGGGTTAAATTATGCTGTTTTTTTTTTAAATATAAACTTTTACATTTGTGTTACGAATTAATTTCTTTTTGGTTAAAAATTCTACTACTTGTCTAATTTAATTTTTAATTCGTATTTTTTAATTGAATTATAACATTTCTTATTTCAAATTAAAACATTTTCTGCTTAAAATATCAGCTTTTACATTTTTCAAAAAGTATGCTTGGTTGAAAATTTATATTTTTTAGTTAAACATTTAACTTTTTTCAAAAATCTTTTTTCTAAGCAGAAAATTAAAATTCTTGATAGAAATATCATGATTATTCAACTTTTTTTTATATATAATTTTTCATTGAATAGTACTATTTGTTAATGAAAATTAAAATCTTTGTTGCTTAAAACATAGACTATTAAATTTTTCGATAAGAAACCATTTTTATTTGTTTGAAAATTTAACTACTTGTTTCATAGTGGAACTATTATTATTTTTACATTTTTTGTATTAAGATTTTTTGTTTAAAATTAGTTTTTTCATTTTAATTTTCAACAGTCTTATTTAAATGTAAATCAGTCTGAATTTTAGTTGAAAATTCGAAAATTTAAATGTAATATTCTTTATAGAAATAATATTCAGTTTTGTTGATAATTTAATATTTAATTCGTATTTTTTAATTGAATTATAAAATTTCTTATTTCAAATTAAAATATTTTCTGCTTAAAATATCAGCTCTTGCATTTTTCGATAAGTATGCTTAGTTGAAAATTTATCTTTTTTAGTTAAACATTTAACTTTTTTCAAAAATCTTTTTTTTAGGCAACAAGTTAAAATTTTTGATAGAAATATCATTATGATTCAACTTTTGTTTTCATTATTAATTTTTTATTGAATAATACTATTTTTTATTTCAAATTGAAATCTTTTTTGTTTAAAATATCAACTGTTGCATTTTTTGATAAGAATTAATTTTTCTTTGTTTGAAAATTTAACTACTTGTTGTTAGTAGAACTATTATTATTATTTTTATATTTTTTGTATTAGGATTTTTTGTTTAAAATTATTCTTTTCAGTTGATTTTTTATCAGTCTAGTGAAAAATTAAACTTTAGTTTGAAAATTCAACTATTTTGTTTAAAATTATTTTTTTTAACTTAAAATTGATCTAATCCATTTTTTGTGGGAGGATTTTCTTTTTCAACTAGACATTCAACTGTTTAGTTGAAAAATCAATTATTTAATTGAAAATTCGTCTTTCTTTATGAAAATTTATTTTTTTTGAGATTCAGAATTAAAGCTAAAGATTAAAAAAATTTTAATATTTAATTTTCTGTTGAAAATTATTATTCGTTTGTTTTTAAAAATTATTTTTTCTACTTGTTTTTTAAAATCTATATATTTTGTTACATATTCGGGTTTTTTAGTAGAAAATTCATCTGTTAAATTAAAAAGTGTATTTTTTTACGATTCAACTATTTTCTTGAAAATTCATGTATTTGGGTTAAATTATGCTGTTTTTTTTTAAATACAAACTTTTACATTTTTTACATCTCTTTTTTTACATCTCTTTTTGGTTAAAAATTTTACTACTTTTGCAATTTTGTTAAATTTTTTTTTCTTATGATTAAGAATTTTAGTAGAAAATTCTATCTTCTGTTAAAAATTCAACTATTTTAGTGGAAAATTCATAAATTTCAATGTAATATCCTTTGCAGAAATAATATTCAGTTTTGTTAATAATTTAATTCTTTTGATTCGTATTTTTTAATTGAATTATAAAATTTTTTAATTAAAATAAAAATATTTTTTGCTTGAAATATCAGCTTTTACATTTTTCGATACATATACGCTTGGTTGAAAATTTATCTTTTTTAGTTAAACATTTAACTTTAAAAAAAAAAAATTTTCGGCAGAAAATAAAAATTCTTGATAGAAATATTTTGATGATTCAACTTTTTTTATTCATAATTTGTCATTGAATAATACTATTTGTTAATGCAAATTAAAATCTATTTTGCTTAAAACATCGACTATTAATTTTTTCGATAAGAATTAATAGAATTAATAAGAATTAAACTATTATTATTTTTATATTATTGTATTCAGATTTTTTCTTTAAAATTAGTTTTTTAGTTAAATTTTTATGAATCTATTAAAAAATTGAACTTTAGTTGAAAATTTGTTTAAAATTATTTTGTTTAACTTAAAATTGATCTAGTCCAATTTTTGTTAAAGGATTTTTTTCAGATAGACATTCATCTGTTTGGTTGAAAAATCAATTACTTAATTGAAAATTCGTCTTTCTTTATGAGAATTCTTTTTTTTTTGAGATTCGGAATTAAAGCTAAAGATTAAAAAAAAATTAATATTTAATTTTCTGTTAAAAATTATTATTCGGTTGTTTTTAAAAATTATTTTTTTCTAGTTTTCTTTTAAAATCTATATATTTTGTTAGAAATTCGGGTTTTTTAGTAGAAAATTCATCTGTTAAATTAAAAAGTGTATTTTTTTACGATTCAACTGTTTTCTTGAAGATTCACGTATTTGGGTTAAATTATGCTGTTTTTGTTATTAATATAAACTTTTACATTTTTGTTGAGAATTAATCTCTTTTTGGTTAAAAATTTTACTAATTGTGCAAGGTCAAAATATTTTGTTAATTTTTTTTGCTGTGATTAAGTATTTTAGTAGAAAATTCTATCATTTATTGAAAATTTTACTATTTTAGTTAAAAATTCATAAATTTAAATATAATATTTTTTGTAGAAATAATATTCGGTTTTGTTAATAATTTAATTTTTTTAAGTCGTATTTTTTAGTTGAACTATAAAATTTCTTATTTCAAATTAAAATATTTTCTGCGTAAAATATCCGCTCTTACATTTTTCGATAAGTATTAATTTTTCTTTTATTCAAAATTTAACTACCTTTCGATAGTGCAAGGTCAAAATATTTTGTTAATTTTTTTTCTATGATTAAGAATTTTAGTGAAAAATTCTATCATTTGTTAAAAATTTGACTATTTTAGTTAAAAATTCATAAATTTAAATATAATATTCTTTGTAGAAATAATATTCAGTTTTGTTGATAATTCAATTTTTTAATTTGTATTTTTTAATTGAATTATAAAATTTCTTATTTTAATAAAAATATTTTATGCATAAAATATCAACTCTTACATTTTTCGATAAGCATTCATTTTTCTTTTATTCAAAATTTAACTACATTTCGATAGTGGCATTATAATTATTATTATTATTATAAAAAACGATCTATTATTTAAAATATTGTCACAGGCTTAAGATGATTATTGCCCAACATGTCAAAGGCATTTTCAGTTATTATTATTATTATTATTATTAT
>JAAAKG020089848.1:0-16378 GCA_010014905.2 Druon quercuslanigerum | reverse complement strand
CCATTCAGCTTTCGGCACGGTTTTCACACCTCCGCTTGGGGGTTAATTCCTTCGGGACCACCCGTGGACAGTTGTCCGCGACTGCCTATTAATTTTTGTAACCATATTCAGCAGAACCGCTTGGTACAGGGACCCTCTATCCGCAACCCGAGGACGCGTTCCTTATTAACCGTCTTTTTAGCAATCTAGGGCTGGGAACCAACATTTCTGGACAACTCTAACACACACACGCATATATATATATATAATTAAAATTTGATCATAAGAAGAACCGCAGGATTTTGCCGGGATCGGGTGCGAAATCGCGGTAAAATTTCAGCCATAACCACGGTTCAAAATAAGCTAATGTTGAAATTGTCATGGGCGACTGAAAATACGTATAGCCTCCTAAAAATAAAAATATGCCTATTTTTTTGTTTTGTTGCATGGTTCTTTTTTAGCTCTCGACAAGCAATTTTTCCTCTTATAGAGTTTAGTACGTACAAAATAAAACTTCTTTTTCAAATTCAATTTTCCAAAAGAAGTTATGAGCCAATTAATAGAATCTGCGAGTTATTTTTTCTCTGTAATTTCCAGATGGATTTTGTGAACCATTCATATATCAGAAATATTATGTAACAATTTTACAAGGAGAAAAATGGAGAAAAACTGATCATTATACTATAAGTTCGCCCGTAGGTTAACACGTGAAGCCTTTGTCGCCAGTGCAATATACCACGCCGAGTGGATTTTTACTTTGACTCGAAATACAAACTGACGCTAACGGGAGTGGCAGGACAGTAAGATTTTAAGATTCAAGTAATAAAGCTTTATAGTGTAGATAGATCTATATGTAGAAAAACTTAAGGTAACCGGAACGGAGAGCGAATTAGAGGTTGCAGAGGCCTCTTAGGTTAATGTTTAGAGTAGATTCACAATTTTATCACTTTAACATTGTTTTTACAAGAATCTTAAAAACACTCTCGTGGACTAAAAAATGACTACAGCAAAACAAAAAATAGACATATTTTTATTTTGGTTAGGGAATTTAAACCTTTGCTTATTTATATCCACTTAAACATACACATAGATAGAGAGTGTGAGATATAGAGGGGGGAGTGAAAAAGAGGAAGAGAAAGCTTTCTTAATGGTATAAAAATTAAAAGTGCAAATTATATAGCAATTATTAAGTTTATTAAAATTATTCAATTACCTGCAGAAGATTCTTTCTTTGTAACACTACTACCAAGTTCCAATTCTGCGGTTTCATCATCAGACGTACCATGATCAGGATCATCTTCTTTTTCTTTTGGGCAAATTATATCAGAAATATAATCAAAAGGCGCTTTTATTAAGGTTCCTTGTAATCTTTCTCGCAACGACAGTTTATCCATTCCTTTCTGAATAAAATATCATTTACTTTACTTTTATTATGGCAATCTCCAGAGATTTGGTAGAAAACAATTCATAGTTAAGATGACAATCAAGTTTACACACATTGGATTTCTTTTATTTAGAAAAACACAATAATAGTGTACAGTGAATTGAGGGAAGAAAGCAGGAATTTTTTTCGACCGGGATGTTTGCAGAACGAGTCGTACGGCGAGAGCGTCATACGTGAGACAAAAAATGCCTCCCTTCTGTGGTGCATGCCATTTTTCTGCATCACATGTTCAAAATATGTGTATTTTGAAGTACATTTAAAGAGACCATACACTGCCATTTTTCAATCGGAGAAAAGAACAGGAAAGCAAAGACGGTACAGAGGGGCAAGTAGGAGCGCTCTATAAACAGTCGTGTGTCTGTGAGCGGGAATCTAAAGAAGTGTATTGACCGCTGTTCTCCCGCCCAAGCCCCTCCACGGCGCTCTTCCATAACACTGCGTTAGACTCCCGCTCACGTACGCACGTCTTCTTATACCTCACTCCTGATTGGTTCAGTCCGTGTTTATGTAAAACGTTTGGCACACTAAGGCACTGTCTCTCGTTGCGTACGCATTTCACGAAGTTCGGCTATTAGCGGATTAGGGAGAACGGAGGGGATTCTGATTTTATCGAGTTCGGCTATTAGTAGATTTGTATTCTTCCTCCAGCCGAGGATCTTCTCAATCGCCATAGCAACAGGGTAGCATAGAACTCGACTTCGATGCCTCTAAAAGTTTAACTCTTTCGCCTCCTTTACAAGTACGAAAACGCTCATTATTCACACATGCATTGAAGATAATTTCTAAAAATAATTTCCCAAATGCACATGACGAAAAAAATGCATTTTTTTGTTTAATAATTTTATATTTAGAGGATCCGCGAGCCCCATGACGTTTAGCACGTATTGTCCATAAGAAAAAAAAAGAGGCTTTTCACATTTTTACATGTATTTAGAATCGTCAATATTAGGTTAATCGTATTGAAACTTAATATTTCTATTTAGAATGAGCCATAAAATATAAAACGAAACTTATTTGTTAAATATCACCCCCTTAGGTTTATTTGATATGATTCTAAAAAAGCCCCTTGTGTGAAAAATTGAGTCTTGCGAGTTTTTGGAGCTATTTATGATTTTGTTGCGGTTTTTTAAATACGAATTATTTATAATATACAAAATAAAACTGTCCACTGATAATTAGATATTTATATAAATTTTTGTTAGAGTTGAAGCTAGTTTACCAATACGATATCAAATTAGCGCGTAAATTGTCACAATGAAAGTTCACACGTTAGACTGTTTATGTAAATTTTAGTTAACATAACAAGTATAATTATAACAAATAAAAACGTTACGGCCACTTGGCCTAAGCCTTCGACTCTTTGTTCACAATCTCGGTCCGCGATCCGACTTAAGGCAGTATTCTACTTTGAACGCTTGAAAAAAAGCTATTTTTGTGAATTTTTTTGTAGTATAATTAAATATATTAATGTAGTGCTTGTAGAGCATAATCAATACACTTCTTAAATCTATTTAAAAAAATTTATTTATTTTATACACTTTTTACGCTTGCAACCTGCAGCTAAAGTCAACTCCTCGAAAAGTAGAAAAGTGTGCGGTGTTCATGAAATCTTGATAACTACTAAACCGATTCTTATGAAATTTTAAACACATATTTTGTACGCTTCTATCAACCTATGGAACTAAAATTATTCAAAAATTTTCATTTAAACCCAATTTTTTTGGCCAAAAACAGCGAAAAAAAATGACGAATTTTGTTTGTTTTTGTTTTATTCCGCCATTTTGTTATTTTCTCATGTATATTAAAAATGATAGTTCCATAGGTTCCTGCAGTTGTACTGAATCTAAAACTATCTGGGTTTTCTGTTTCTGGTCGATCGTTATCGATTTCATTAACACCGCACACCTTCCTACTTTTCGAGTAGTTGACTTTAGCTGCAGGTTGCAAGCGTACAAAGTGTATAAAATAAATAAATACATTTTTTTAAAGAGATTTAAAAAGTGTATTTATTATTCTCTACAAGCACTACATTAATAAATTTAATTATACTACCAAAAAAATCACAAAAATAGCTTTTTTCAAGCGTTCAAAGTAGAATACTGCCTCAACAGCCTCGCAATTTTACACTCACCCTTCAACTCTTTTTATAACAACTCAACACCACCTAGCAACCTTGTATATAAGCAACTATGTATGTATTTTTCTAACATTCAGCCATCGGTTTCCGTCTTTCTCTAACAGGTCTTAAATTTCTAATCACATTAACGTCTGAATTCTTTTCAACTAAAGTAGAATTCTCTTGTTTGCCTTTTTAAGGCCCTCCTTGCTAGTTTCATCGACATTTGATTTTAAGAATCCAATAGAATCTTCCTTTATATTTAAATTTTAAACATTCTCATATTCTGAACTATAATTTGAATTCGACTGAAATGCGCAGTACTCGGAGTATTTTTACCTTGACAATAAAATCTCTGAATTCTGTACGTCCGACAGTAACTTTGCAATAATGAAACTTGGTGCTTTCCTTCTGGATTAAAATTTATTCGACTTACCTGTTGAAACAGTGTTAGTTTTAACGAAAACAATGTTTCCTATTTCGTATTTAATTGAAGTATTACGATTCATATCGTAACGATCTTTGGCTTTCTTTTGATCGATCGCCATCACTTCTCGAATCTCATATCTAATCTATTCTGGATTTCTACAACTCTCAGAAAACCAAACAGTTCACAAACTGAGGAATTCAAATCATATTCTAATTTCTTTACATCTTGATCCCACCTAAGTCCTTCATTGTCCAAAAGATTGGATTGTATATCAGACAAAATAGTATTTTTTAATCTCTCCACTTGTTACAAATCTAAAGTGGCAAAAAACTTGGAGCCATGTAACTGATCTAGACCATCATTGAAATTTGAGAGGAAAGTTTGTTCGAATTTTCATCTGGTTTAATCGCAGATAGTCGAAAGCTAGACTTGGTGAACCATCTGCTTTAGTAACTAAAAAACACGGACTTGCGAAGGACTTGCAAATTATACGGCTTCGCAGAAACGGATTCCGATCCTTCTTTTAACTGTATTTGCATTTCAAGAACATCCGTACGTCCTAACTCCGATAAATTTTCAGCATTTGCCCGACCTTTAGAATTAAAAAGATCAACAACCTCTTTCGATTATATATCAGATAACGATTCGTGTGCTTGTACCTCTTATCTGGTAACCCGACTCAAATCTAGGTACCAATTCTTAAATTTATTTTATTGTCAAGATTTTATCCGACAGAATTTTCCCTCTCGATAACTTAACCTCTTCATCAATTACATTTTTATAAGGCAACATTAATTTACAATCACCGATTAGTTCATTAATAAAATAATTCGACCCCCACTGACTACTAACTATTTCGTTACAATTTGGTTTTAACTCTTCAAGGTTTAACTAGATGCAATTTGTCGCGTTATCTGGCACCACTCTGAAACCGATGTGATTAAATGTGCAATTCTGCTAAAACCTATGAAATAATTTGCACGTTTTAAAAATTCAAAACTGCGATTAAGCATAACGGAAGCTTTTTAGGTACAAACCAAAGATCTATGATCTACCAGAGTATCAACAATCACACCATTAATTAAACCCTTCTTTGAATACTTTTTCTCAGATGGATCGCAATTTGAAGTGATAACATTTATCATGTCTTCATCGAGTTTCTTAGGCCTACTACAATCTTGTGCGAAGTCGCGTGTCTCGTTACAACAAAAACATTTAATTTTGCGTTTCACAGGGCATTCTTTTCCGCAATGATCGGTCGCATTACATCTAAAACACGTATGCTTCGCACCTGCCCTCTGACTTGATTCTTTTTTCCAACTAACACCAACGCAGTTACTCTACTTTGAAGTCAGTGCCGAAATTTCCTCCTTATCCGCCCTCAAACTCTGTCATGAGTTTAGTTTTATTTTAGTTTTAAGCCGTTGGCAACAACGTACCGGCACTGGCTCAGTGACTGTCGTCAAGCAGAGTCAGTCTGGATCTGGCTTCCTATGTAATCGTTTCGCTGAATAAACTATACCATATTTGCTCCTAATATGCTCCTAATATGTGTCAAGATACGTTTGTGATGCGATTATGGAACTCGTACCTCGAGACAACAGTCCAACTGCTAGTTAAGTCTTCGTTTCAGTCAAACTAAATCCCATTTCTTTGCAGAGTCGAACCTTCTCAAAAAAATATTCTCCAAGATTTTCTTCATGTCGCTGACATCACTGTTCCATTGCCTTCCATTTTTCAGTTAAAGATTGTTTAACCGTAAAAGTTGATTTAAATTTCTCACTTAACTGAGTCTCATTTCGAATAGTATTAATTCGACTCAGATACCAATTCCTTGCTGCACTCTTTACGTGCGCCCTTGCTGTTTCATATGCTACAGCCTCAGTCCAACGATTTAACGTAGCAGTGGATTCCAACTGCTTCAACCACCCTCTTTCTTCTGAAGATCCTTCCAGTTTAATGATGTCCGTAATAGTATGTGGTAAGTTCGGAAAAACATTATGATGAAAAGTTTCGGGCTGGATCTTCTGTGACACATTTTTCAGTAATGCTGCCTTTTGATCCAAATGTCTAGTCATAGCTGCTAGGACTCGACACATATTTTTCTGAAATTCTCCCTGAGACTCTTTCCATGTTGCAAAATTGATCACCTATTATCTTGATCTTCCGTGTTCGTTTGATTTGACCAACCAAACCAATCAGGTGATATAGGAAATCCGCGAGCTGCTCCTTGTTGATTCATTTTTACTATTCATGATTTTTTATTTACTTTTAATTCACCAGAATAGATTACCGTCACACACTTTTTTATTATTGTTCTCAGGCGAATCTAATTGATTCTCAAATTTAAGATAGAACTTTCAATAACACGCAACACGCGAGAAAAATTAAAAACCTTTTTTTATCATGGCGTCCGGTATCACGTTACTCAAAAAATCTTATTTAGTGGAAGTGAGCCACTATCCGACTTCTGATATTTTAAGAGTTTAAACTAGTTTACCAATACGATTTCGAATTAGCGCGTGAAAAGATAAAATGATAAACATTACGACCACTTATCGTAAGCTTTCGACTCTTTTGCCCACAATCTCTGTCCGCGATCCGAATCAACAGCCTCGCAATTCTACACTCCCCCTTCAATTACTTTTATTATAACTCGACTTTACCTAGAAACTTTGTATAAAAGCAACTATGTATGTATTTTTCTAACATTTTTTAAATAATGAAAGTCGCGGGGTTTTCAACCTTTCAAATTATTATCAACTTTTCGACTAGAGCGAACCAATAGTGAATTGAATTTAACATACTTTTTTTAACAATGATTATTATTGATTTATTGCAATATTCTCTTAAAATAATGATATATAGTTGCAGTTATTTTTATTTTTTCACTTTGCATTCGCTTTTCATTTAGTGCAAGGTAATAAATCATGCAATTTAACAAACCTAATTGTCTAAAACAAATTAGTATTGTTTATATGTATCTTCTCCTGCAACAATGCTAGATAGTTGCAGTTTTTTCTGAAATTTTCAACAAATAATAAATGAACATTACAACAGTCATATTTTAAATATTCTAGTATTTTTCAATTAAGTTATTTTTACACCTTTGTCGGTTTAAAAAAATATATTAATATAAACAAAAATCCTATCTTATAGTAGAAATAAAAACAAAGAATAGAATAATAAGGAGTAGGTGGGAGCAGTAGATATGTTATTGATTTGAAAAAGTTGTGTTTTGAAATCCTTTCCTGGAAAAAATATATTTTCATCTATGATCATACACATATACAGAGATTAAAAAGATCTAAATCAAATAATTAATTAATTATAACATCTCACGGGTCTACCTAGAACCACTGCAGCAAGGAAATTACTTCCGCTACTTTCTTACTACTTCTAATAAATATTGTTTGTGTCTTTCGTCTCTTCGTAAAAAGGGTATGAAAGACATATATAAATTGTACACATCGACTTTATTAAAAAAAATGTATTTGCAAAAAGGAAAAAAATTGTCTAATAAACTATTAATACGTGTTTATTTATTATTTGTTCATAACTAACAAGCCCAAGCAAAGTTAAAAATCTTAGAATCATCATCAAATTTCTAGTAAATTATCCAAAAGAAGATAGTTATGCCCAATAAAAAATTGTTTAAATAGTAATGTTTGTTAACTTAAATTAATTATTACCTCACGAAAAGTTGTAGACAAAAATTGGAAATTTCAGAAAACATCTAAACTTTCTAGTTTCATACAAAATAATCATTATGATTTAAAATTTGAAACTAAGTGGAAAAAATGAGAGAAAATCGCAACATCTAATTATCAGTGGAAAGTAGTGTTTGATTTATTCTAAACTTATAGGAAATACGTGTTAAACTTTTTGGGGCTTGCGAAACCTCTAAATATCGTTTTAAAAAAAGCTAATTTATTTTTTTGTCGATTCGAAAAAAATTCCGGACTACATGCGCAAAACTTTTAAAAAATCCAATGCATTTTGGGACAACCTTACTTCACATATTTGACACGTCTAAATTTTCAACTTACATTTTTATTTAAAAGGTGTATTTTTTTGAAGTTTAGATATCCAACCGCTGCAATGTCACTTTTCGTGTGAACGATGCTTTCATACTCGTCTCTAAAATAAAATTAAAGTTTTTAATTATATGCAAAAACTGCAGTTTTGCTCATAATCCTCAATAGGAATAAACTTACACCACAATGCTTTTAATGAACAGTGGACAGTCCAAGGTGAATGTTTCATATTCACCGCCTTCTCCACATACGTTTAGTCCATATTTTTCTTTCTAAATAGAACAAAGGAAACGTTAAATTAACAGTAGTAAGAAATTCGCACATGTGCAGAAAAGTATGCAAACGAAATACCATCATTGTGATTACTACATAATATGTTAACAGTTTTGTATATATTGTGTTTCAATTGATTTCAATGACTAACTTTGATTATTTTCATAATTTTCAACTTATATTTTATGAATATATCGTAAGTTAACGTTAAGTAATATAAATTCATATAATGCAAAACGTTTCGTGGTTTGTTATTGTAAAATCCCTTAAGTAAATCTTTTCGATAGAAGCGTTAATCATTAGTCTCACTACGATAAGTATCCATGTAATCGAAAGTAAAATAAATGAGAATTGTTTTTCTAAAACCAATAATATGGATTTTCAATTATTTTCTTAGTCCTTAGAACAAAACGTAACAGGGGCAACGAGGATTAAACAAATTTTTGCATCGGAATACTAAACTAGACAGCAATTAATACAGCTATAAAAGATGGGAAGACATCATGGATTTATAAATTAAGTAAGAACATTATAATTGCGAGACCGTGAAACTTAAGGACAAAAATAAAAACTGTAGAAAAATAAAAATGGCGAGTGCATTGGGAATGATAAAAGCATTTAAAAAGGGAGGCAGTTGGGGAGCTTTTGTACGACAATTGGATGCTTAGATATATTTCAATGACATTCCAGATAACAAGAAAATAGCCTTGTTGGTCACTCAACTATCATCATCATTATTTGAAGAAATACTAACCGTTTTTTTCTCAAACTGACCCACTCACCTCGGATTATGGAGTCTTGAAGAAAAAGCTATCTGATTTTTATGTCCCAGAAACAAATAAGCACTTACAATGATATACGTTTCGAGAAAGAAAACCAAACGATATTAAAATATTTTGGAACAAAAGAGATTCTTTAGGTGTGGACAATCAGTGTCTTCTATGGGGTGAACGTGTAATCATTCCTCCAAAACTGAGACATGTAGTTTTGAAAAAACTTCATTTCAGTCATTTTGGCGTGACGTGAATGAAATCGTTAACTAGATGTTTTGTGTGGTTTCCAGAAATGGACCAGGAAATTGAAGAAATCTCTGAAAAATGTTTACCATGTTTATAAAATAGGAAAAGTCCGCCAAAAATTGCTTTCACCCCATGTAAATGGCCAACAAATCCGAGACATCGAGTTCATGCCGATTTCCTTGTACCCATGTGTAATAAAATGATACTAGTTATACTTGACAGTCATTCAAGATGACCAGAAGCATTCATTTTGTCCAGTGTGAATGAAGAAATTAATGAAAGCAAGAGGGGTTCGGCATAGCACAACGCTGAAAGCTGCAACTATAAAATTCTTATTTGACTACAAGAGTACACCTCATGCTGCTACAAACAAATCTCCAGCTATCCTAATGTTTGGTTGAGAACTGAAAACTCGATTTTCACTTTTGCGTCCTCCTTAGGAAAATTAATTTTTCTGAGGGAGATTCAGTAGTGGCATGAGATAATCGAGGGAAAGAGCCTAGCTGGAAACCGGGAATTGTAACAAGAGAAATCGTAGCGGGAGTTACATTCGAAGTGGAAGCAGACGGTTTAATGTGGAAAAGTTACGCAAATAAATTATTAAGGTGTAGTCCGGAAGCCAGCAATAAGAAAGACAATATGAAAGAAAATCCAATTGTCAAGGACAAAGCATCTGTACCAGTAACGCCAGACCCTCTCCGTCGCTCCACACGGTTATTAATATTCTTTTCTTAGTGCTTAGAAAAAAACGTGATAATTGTATCTAGCTAAGGGAAAAGCAATGGCCCAATGAGAATCTGCATAGGAAGCATCTGAACATCGCGGGATCGTTTTACTATTATTATATTCAGTACTTTCTTTCATCCGTAATCTAAATTAATGTCACTTAAAAACACTTCCAGTATCCACATAAAAGTACTGAATTTGAATACCGTAGGCTCAGATGGCATCTACGGTGTAAGCTTCCGATACTAGCCTTGGTGAGATATGAATATACACGTAAACGCATAAGCATGATACTACCGATTTCAATTGTAATGCTACCAAATTATAAACAGCCAACGCACCCAAAGGGCAGCTAACCTTCCATCTAAGAATCGCGCGATGAAAGATAACTCTCTTCAAAGATAATCAAGCCTGGATACAAGCTGCCAAATTTCCAGAATCAAATAAATTAATTTTTCCGCCTCCATCTTAACATTGAAGCTGGGCCTTCAGACCAGCCCGTAAATTCGCCAAAATTATTCAGCAGTTACTTTTTACCTTCACCCGTTTAGTCAAAATTCTTTCGTTATTTTTTCAAGACTAAACTCCGTTTTCTAAAAGCATACCAGTCCTTTTGTATCTTGGACTTTAAGTAGATTCTAGGCTCGCTTATCTAGCGCTTCACACAATGGTCCAGGAGCTTATTTTCGTGAACCCAACCATTCCCAGAATGTATTTTTAAACCGATTTCTATTTTTTGTTTTAAATAATCATGACGCCTGATTTATTTTGCAAATGGAAAACGCTGTGTTAATAAATAAAGCGAACAAAATGCGTTTAAAGTGTTGCACTCAACAGGCGCTATACGTCTTATATTTTTTTAACATTTTACAGTTGCAAAAAAAACTATTGCGATTACGCCAATCTAACAGTTGACCTTGCTTTTTTTTAGTTTGTATTGCATGATACGTAAGGGATACTCTACAGGGTGTCCTTTCCGTTCACGCGGTCTGCTAGGGTCCAAGAGATTCCTAACCTGCAACGAAAAATTCCAAATCCACTCTACTCATTCTCTGCATAAAATGACTTCCACTCATCTTCTGAGATTTTAGTCGGCTTATCCAAGATGTTATTGGTCTAACCGTATCGTTATGATTGTTCATTCCGCTTGTTAACAATCTCTCATTATTAACAACAACTTGCCAGTATTCAAGTCAATTACTTGGTGAGTTAAATCCTTTATGGCCCGAGCACGACGACGTTGCAATCTTGAGGAAAAGCCATTTCACGTTTTATTGAGGAAGGACACTTAAGGACCAAACTATTTTCTTTTTAGCACAGAGCATACACTCAGGTAATGCATATCAGCTCTCTTTCCCTGTCTATTTTCATCCAATGTTTATTATTTTCTTTTGTATAACATGATTGAATACTCTTGTTTTTTTCAGAACATAAGCCTTTCACGAAAATGTATTTTGTCGCGTTAACCTTGCTCAGAGTTTGCCACCAGGAAATAACTCTCCTTTAGAGCTAGTCTTAGAAAAACATGTGTTTCCAATAAGTCTTTCCCAGGTCACTTTGCAAACTTACAATAATTATTAATTACTTAAACATTTTTATAGACATATTCATAATGTGGCTAATTTTCAAGAAATATGAACATTTTGTTTAAGGAGTCAACTAATGTGTTTCCTACGTTACTTGGAAAATTTACACTTATCATTATTTGGACATTTTTGATCAAACATATTGAAAGTTTGGCTGTTTTTCCAACAACAGGCAGAATTTATTTACAGAGTCAACTTAGAATGTCTTTCTGATGACTTTTTTCTATTTTGCTCTGTAAATTTACAAGAATTATTATTTGGGTTTAGAGATACCAAGAAAATAGTATCCAAATTGCGACTTCACATTAATAAAAAGATTCGAAACGGGCACCGTAAAAAATAAAAAAATTGTTATTTCACTATTATTCACATTTGTCATGTAGATGCTGAAGTTACCATGTTGAATAAAAACACGAATATTTCTGGTTAGAATACCATCACCTAAAATTCCTAATGCATTTGTAATTTTACAGAACCTGTCTGGAAACTTAAATAACCTAAAAGTTAAATCCGTAATGAAAGTGGATGTACGTTATTGTAAGTGAAAACGTTACTTTGGAAGTAGGTAACAATCGGACGTACTCTGAAAGTTGTACAATTACTAGAACTTGTTTTACAGTGGGCAAAACATCATAGAAAAAGAGAAACAGGAACAGTACCAAAGTTCGCGCAATACAACAAAATCACAGAGCAAAACTCTATTATTACAAAACAAAATGCTAAAGTTCCCAATGAATTCATACGGTTTGTCAGCCCTTATTTGAGTCTAAGACATCCATCCGATAAATGATTAGCCGTGTTGTCTTTCGCTCATCCTTTTATTGTTAGAAAATTTGTTAACTTAATTATGAAGATTAGCGGCGAGCGTTGGAGATTATTAGATAGCTTATAATAGTTTTAACCTAGTATTTATGTACGTGTATGCGTCTGGATATATGAAATTTATGCTTTAAGATATCCCTATGAAGCTATCCTTGTATGTCCCGCATGGTCTATGGACAAGTGTAATTAAATGTAAATGTAGTACAAGAACTATTAAATACTAAAAAAATTTTAAATAAAAAATTAATAGTTTGGCTATTTTTCAACGAATAGGCACAATTTGTTTACGAAATCAATGAAAAATGTTATTCCAATAACTTTTAACTATGCTACTTAGCAAATTTAAAATAATGATTAATTATTTAAACAATATTTATGAACATGTCCAGAGATAAAAATAAGTACAATTTTTTACGGAGTTCTGTTCTATGTTTCTTTACTAATACAGACTTTGGGTGTTTTAAACGAATGGGCTAAATTTGTTAATAGAATTAACCAAAAATATCTGTCCATTACTATTTCTATGATGCTAAGAATAGTGTTCCTAATGAGTGTTTTCTATGTTGCTTCTCTAAATTTAAAAGAATGATTAATTATTTCAACAACTTCCATAAATAACTTCAGAGTTTGCTAATATTTCAAAGAATGAAAAGAAGAAGAATGAAAAGAAAGAGAGGAATAGAACTTATAAGGGAGTTGCCACGGTTATATCCGGAATATTCCATTAAGATAATCGTCCTTATCATCGGCGCTCTAGAAGGTGCAAAGCTTTCACTGGTTAATAGCCCGAAAAGCATCTCTGCGTGTCGATAAGATGCTAAAACACTTGCGAGCAAAATGCAGACGGCGGTGGTCCTTGGATCGTACCGTCTCCTCGGGGTATCTGAAAGTTTTGGCGGATCATCGTATTGAGTCCGTCATAGACAGTAAACACTGATATCAAGGTCGGAAGATGTGGTTATGGCTGAAATTTAACCGGGATTTTGCTGGGTGCGGGTACAATTTTTCAGATTAGCACCCGCGCCCGGGTTGTGGATTTCCTTAGGGTTTCAAACAGCTTCACCTCCAGAAAAGGCAGAAATATCTCAAAAGCACTCAAATGTATTTTATGGATGGTAGAAAACGGAAAAATATTGAAATAACAAAAGATGCTGCTCTCTCATATTGATTGTCAGACATGAACTTTTAATCTTGTAATATCGGCTCAAAAATACTTTTTCCTCTGTGAAAACTAACTGAAATCATGAGTCACAAATCGGCCATTAATGATTTTGCACACATTTCCGGCGGCTTGCATTTCAATTAATCATCACTTGACATTTCTCAAACATTAATCTGGTTTGTGCAGTTAATAATGAATGTCAATCAATCTACACTATGCAATAATGACGCGTGAACGAAGAATCAAAGTGTAATTTGTGAATAAAAGAGAGGGAAATACTTTCGTAAGATAAACGAGCTCTTTTATTAAAATCTTAAGTCACACCGTGTTTACTGAGCCTTCATTTGTAACTTATCCAACGGACCGCCAAGAACCGCTCAAAACTTGTACTTCTGCGTCTGTCAATGGAGGCACGAAAACACGCAATTTTTATAATTGCGTTCAGAAAAGAATCATCAGAAACCATAATTATCCATATTTTATTCTATTTGAATAAAAAATCTGTGAAAATAGTCTAAGACAGAGTTCATTTAACATTTTTAACATTTTAATAGCTACTATTTTAATGGAGACTTAACTTTCGTGAAGACAGGTTTAAGACTTCCTAAACAAATTTTTCCCTGACAGTTGTCGAGTGCCCAAAATTCGCTCGACTTCCGAAACGTTTGAAGAAGTTTTGCACAGATTATGCAACGCCTCGGCTAAAAACTGTTGATTTTTTTTTTAAATAAACATTTGGAACTTCTGCTGAAGCTATCAGTCGCACAGCAGGACGACGCATACTTCTGATGAATTTTAATTAAAACTACTAATAAGTACCGATTTTGTCCCGATTTGAAGTGAAAAAGGCAAAACATTTTAATCAGATAGAAAACAGTTATTTGTGAATAATTAAAAAAAATTTTAAACTACAACTTTTTTATTGAAGGAAACAGTTTCAGCTACAATTGTGTAGTAGGCTGCCCATGTAACCTGCTAATTGACAGGAGCGTCTGCAAAAAATCAGCAGCCCATCAGCGCGTCCTGTCAATTGCCTGGATTGTCTAACGGAAAGCTTTCGATTAAACCTTTCATAAACTTATCATCTGTTCTTGGAAAGCTTGCAGTTTCATCCACATATAGGGAGATTCATAAAGAGATTTATTTCCCTTTGAAAAACTGGATGCACCATCTCATCTAAAAATTATCGTGTGACAACGAGCAACGTCAACCTCTAGACGGGTGTTTTTTAGGGCATAAGCCATAAGTCCTCTGCTTTTTTGCATCCTACTTCTTTCTCTATCACTCGGGCCACGTAATTCTCCTTTATACCTCTGCGGGGTCACTAATGATCGCGAGCATAAAAATAACCCCAATAACCCAAATACCCAATTAGTACCAATTTTCAATACAATCCTCCAATTCATCAGAAACTTTCCTTCATAACGTGTATACTTATCCGCAATTTAGGCCTACCTAGTCCATGACGTTTATATACGTCATCCGCTGTAAATGGGTTAAAGTTACGAACGAGTGATATTTTCGAAACTCCGAGAGCACCGATTAGAAGGACAATTACTTTAGCCGAACATATTGGATACAGTCGTTGTTGCTCTCTTTTAAGGTCTGGAACCTCGCCTCCTTTCCCCTCTCCTTGCCAAACAGTTTGTTTCCCGAAGTCTAGGAGCACGATTTCAGGGCTCGAGTGCGCAACGGAGACTGCTGTCCAAAAATTGCAGTTCCAGAAAAGTTGGAAGTTCTCGTTTTGACAATTGACTTGTATCTTCCTCGGAGTATTGGGCGGGGCAGGGCAGCATTATATCTTAGGTCTGCATTATATCTGTAGATACGTCATTCCCGCGTGAGTGGGACCCCCAGATAGTATGTGTTCTTGGTACCCAGCCTGCGCATTACATGCTCTGCACTAATCGCTGGGAACTTCTTGACATAAAATGTGGTCACGGTACACTTAGGCGGAAATCACACCACCCTGGGATGCGAAAATGAAAGCTAGTACATCCAGTTATTCAAAGAGAAATCAATCTCTTTTTGAATCTCCCTGTGTGTGGATGAACCTTTAAGCTTTCTAAGAGACAGATAATAAATCTATGAGAGGTTGATTTAAAAGCTTTCCCGTAGTCAATCCAGGCCATTGACATGACACGATGATGGGCTGCTGCTTTTTTGCAGACGCTCCTTTCAATTAGCAAATTCTCTTCGTAGCCTACTAAACCTTTTTCTTTTAGTAAAAAAATTTGTGGTTTTTTTATTTTTTTAAATTATTTAAAGAAAAACCTTTTTTTTATCTGATTAAAATATTTCGTTTTTTCACTGCAAATGGGGACAAAATCGGTACTTTTTAGTAGTTTGAATTAAAATTCATAAGAATTATGCGCACTCACGCTCTGCGACCGATGACGTTAGCAAAAATTGTAAATGTTTCTTTTAAAAAAAACTTAATAATTTTTTGCCGAAGCGTACGTTTTGAGAGGTGCCTGGCGGTGCGTTGGTTAAGTTACATATGAGGGCTCAGTCAAAACGGTGTGACGCCAGAGTTATCTTCTCTATTTGTGCGTGCCTTCGTATTTTTGTAACATATGAGAGAGACCGTGGTTGACGAAGATAGAAAGATATACTCATACCAGACGGGTGAGTCGATATTTTTAACGAAAAGTGTAGCGTGCTCCTACCCCCCGGCCCCCCCCCCCCCCCCCGCCCCCCTCCCCGCCTTTTCCCTTTCTTTCTCTTGCTCTCTTTTTTTTTTCTTTTTCTTTTTTTTTGTCTTTTTTTTTCTTTTTTTCTTTT
>JAAAKG020089837.1:5963-16378 GCA_010014905.2 Druon quercuslanigerum | reverse complement strand
GACTGATTAATTGTATCTGTTGTAAATATATCTGCCTAATATATAATTATGTAAGAAAAAAAATCTATAGAATATATCAGACAACCAAAAAGACACGGCCGAAAATTCACTAATTTTAAGGTGGATCCCCAACTTTTACGTAATTCTTCCTACAGTTTGTCAGGAAAAAATTCCTAGCATTGATCCTAAAATATATATAAAATTCCTGAACTTTTTCCGAAATTTTGCCTATCGACTGTCAGGAAAAATTCTCGAACTTTTTCTAAATATTTTCCTACGAAATGTTATATAAAATTCCCTAATATTTGAGAAAATTTCCAAAAAATTTCTTACAGTGAACGCTTTAACAGACTACTGTTGGAATCTCATGACTGATCAACCAAACACTCCACATCATCGAGCATGCAAGAGGAAATGGTCTGATCACAAGCAGCAATTTATTATCAATTTACAACAAGAGCTAACAACATGAAGAATAGATATTTCTATCGTCTGATTTGTAATTTTTCAAAAAAATTTTAAACCAAAAAATCTCGAAAACCTGACGTGCTACAGAGAAATGGAGGCCAGATTTGGACACAGCAAAAAAAACTAATCTCAAAATGACATATCTCATTCCATGAGCACATAGGTCACATTTAGTTGACCAGCGTTATTTTTCCTAATGGAATAACTTTTTATTGAAGTTTATTAATTTTACACTTTTAGTTTATTTACTTATGAACAATAAAATAAATTTTACAATACTTTTATGAATTAAAAATACTCATAAAGGTATTGTAAAATTTACTGTCCTCACTAAAACATCTATTATTATATATTTTATGTGAAAACGAATTATTTCTTTGGATTTTAAAGGATGTTAGGAAATTTTAATTAAATTTCGAAGATACAAAGCGGTCTGCCGACAAAAAAATATTTCGCGAATGTCACAATATTGCAATGTATGCCAAAGATTTTCTAAGATATCAGAGGATTTTAATATATTTTAAGGGATTACGGTATACCGATTTTGAGACTACTTAAATTTTTATACTAATCTTAATCTCAGGTAAGACAACAAATTAACTTCTGACGCCAGAACCAACGTGGAGCAGTTATAAATAAGGGGACCTGATTTTATGAGAAAAAATAAATAAAATCAAAATTTATTTTGAGTTTAAAGATAAAATTAGTGAACCGGAAATATTTAAATTAACTAAGTCCGAAATTATTAATGTATTATAGAATCCAAATAATTGTTTTTTTTTTTCTTTAAATCAGATTCCAATTACAAATTCGTTATTTATTAATAATTGAAATCGAGAAAACAATTGATTTAAGGTGAGGTTGAAATTATTGACAAAATGGCCGAATTTTCTATAAATAAAATCTAATCTCTCTTCCAGTTTCCCAAGACCAGACAATTGTGTATAGCTAAATTTATTATCAGAAATATACTCTATTTTTAGAGGTTATACGTCAAATTTCTAGACTGAATTTACTAAGGCATCTACAAGTTTGATAATAAAAATACTCATCTTTAAAAATGGATAATACATGACGAAAGCACAAGAAATAATTTACAGATAATAATTCAGAAACAAATTTATGGGACATGTTACTCAATAACGAAGTACGACCGGACAAACAAGATATCGGGACAGTGTAATATCACCAGAAAATTATATAAAATTCAATAAATAAAAATAAACATAAATCACAAAATTTAAAATAACTCAAAAATAAATTAATCTAGCCCAGGATATCACAAAAATAATGTGTCATAAGCATAAGCATATCCACATGCTGCTCCAGAAGCTGCTTGGTAATGATCCTGGAATCTATGGTCTAGCCACGCGCAACTAAGAAAAAGTCCACCAATCAAATAGCCCGTAGGGATTCTTAAAGTGACCTCCATTTTTAAAAGGACGTTAAGCGGAAAATTTAAAGTGTGTTTAACGCTGCATGTATAATTTGCAGAAAAACTTAAAAACAGTCTTTTAAATAATCGTATAAAGCTGAAATAAAAATCAGAAACGTGTCACTTATATTTATAAAGAGTATTAAACTGAAAAAAGCGTGCAACTAAATTTTTTTATATGCTTCTTCGTTAAATATTTGTAGAATTATAATTACATAGTATGCACACTTTCAATGTTGGAAAAAGCGAAAAAAGTTTACAAAATTTGCGTGAATTATTTTTTTATTACTGAACTTATTGTCAATAATTTGTGGTAATTGTATAAAGTTGGGTAAAGGAATTTTTTTTATTATTTTAAGTATTATACAAATATATAAGTTCCATTTTTGTAATTTTCTGATGCTTTCCAAGTAATGCTTTTCTTCTTAAGCGTTTCCTAATAAATAAAATAAAAAACTAATTTATTTAATGTAAAATACTAGTACCATCCTAACCAAAAACTGGAAAACACTTAAATTTTTTTAAAAATTTAAATCTCATATTTGGAAGATTTTCAAAATCAAATACGTTTAGCCCTAACCATTCTGCCTTGTGAAGAATTTTTGTGTTAACAATACGTTTGTGATAAATATTTATCCAGTGGACAATCATCGGAGCTGACCATTATAAGTAGATTTGTGTATAATTCATTACAATTGTCCGTTTCTGTGGAAAGCTATCAAACATTTTCAAATAATGAATGAGAAGTCTGAGAAATATAAGAAAGTTAGCAAAAAACAAAATGGAGGTCGCTGTACTTGACGCGGCTTGAACGTATTTCCTACCACCAAGTTGCGGGACCAATAGCTTCTTGGATCATGCGGCTAAATCCTGATTGGTTGAAATGGGGCTTCGTTATTGGCGTTACTAGGCATTGTTAAAACAGATTAAGGAGGCTCTCAGAGATGTGACTACAAGGAAATTACTGTGTCCACCAAAATAGTATTTTCTGAATTTGGTGATAAGTTACCTACATATTCGGTCAAAATGATGGTAATTTTATATCCAAGTGAACCTCTCCAAAGTATATGAGCAACCAAGCTGACTACTAAAATTCCAACTAAAACTCTGAGCCAAAGAGGTCCCACTCGCAATGTCAGGGATGGCCTTTCTAACAAAAAGGATCATAAATTTCGGTTCGAGGCCAATAAGTTAATTGAGAAATCAAGTTTCGGACGAAAACTTTAATTCTAATAGAATTTCAAGATTTTTAATAAGTGATAAAGTACGACCCGAAGGATAGTGTAAGCTTGGTACACAGCAGTAGGATTGGCGGGAAAATTTGAAATAAGTTGGGTCACTCCATTTGAAAAAGTTGTTTTATTTGCTTATTGTAGTCTCTCATTAGGTCTGGAGGGTACAGTATTCTTCAGGATAGTCGCAACTACGAATAGGTACTTGTAATAAAAAAGAGAAAAGAAGAAAGAATATATTCCTATCCTTACACTGTCTTTAATTACTAATTACCCCAAGTCTTGGCCATCGTCGCAGCTTCTGGATTGACAGAAGTAAAATAACTAATTATTTCAAATGAAAAAAAAAACGAAAAAATGTAATTTTCAAATTTAAGGAACTTGCGACTTGCAAATACTTTTCAATGTTACAGATTTTAATAGATTTGAAAGATTTTAATGAATTACACACGCTCACAAAAAAGTGTTCCGAACTTTACATGTGAGTAGGGTACACTTATGGATGTTGAGCTGCTGAATACGAATCAGGTCTCAGAATTTTCCCTTGAGCCAAAAAAAATTCTAGGCTCCATCAAAGTAATATTTATCTACGGAAGAGTTAATAAAACAATATGGTTTCTACGTATATTAAATCGTTTAGTACGAATATAATATTAGAGCTTTTTCGCAGGAACTTAGATTTCGCTTAGCCTAGGGAAAATTTTTTCTTTTTAAATTTTCCGTTGATAAATATTACTTTAAGGGAGCCGGAAATTTCCAAGATTTTAAACTGTTTACGTGTGCTAGGGAAAAATTGTGGGATTTAGGGCAAAATTCTGAAATTTAGAGGAAATTCTGGGACAGAATTCGGATTCAGCGGCTCTAAAATTCATGAGTGTAGCCGAGTTCCATGTTATGTTCAGACCACTTTTCTATTGTGGGCTTGTTTTATGATAAGGTTTCAAGGACATTAGGATTTATCACAAATTTTAAAAATATTTTACAGAATTCTAAGGGTTTAAACCAATCTTTAAAAACGGTATTAGCTTTTGTCGCATTCTTAAGGATTAGAAAGTTTTTGAGGAATTTTTAGTAATTTACAGGGAACTTAATCGTTTTTAAAGGAGTACAAGAGATAAAGTACGTAATTGAAGGCATTAAAAGGATTTCCAAGAATTTTTACATGATTCAAAGACTTTTAATGAATTAGTAAAATTATGAAAGGAACTCCCAGTACGTTAAAGGAACTTTGTAAGAAATTCTTGACACTCCCACCAAATATACATAAACACGTAAACACGCGCACGCAAACGCAATTAACAAAAACTTTTATTGCTTTCGATGTACATTAATTGGATAAAAAAATTCCTTTCCTTTTTTAATATTTGACTTAATGAAATAAATATTAATCGGTAGCAAGAGTTTCATACTTTTAAATTAGACTCATGTAAATCTTCTTTAGTTCAAGATGTTTTTTCACATTGTATATTTCCAGGAATAAAACCAGAATACTTTGAATTAAGTGGAATTAGCTTTTCCTAAAGGTTGACCCTCTCGTTTTGTTTTTAAATATGCTTGACTGACTTTCTCCTTCATCCTTTATTGTCCACCACATTGATCCTCTTTGAGAAAGTCTATGAAGACCCATCTTGTCATAAATTCCAAAGACATCACCTTTATCATTCTTTTGTACTTTCGACATGCCCTCAGTTGGTACCGCTTTCCAATTATGTGTCATAATTTTTTTGCCAAGGCTTGTATATTTCGTTTCCATATTAATATAATGATGTTTACAACCAACGGGAAACTGGAAATGACCTTCATTTATTGGGTTCTCTATGATAGAAGAGGACTCCTTCTCTACAGAAGATGTCGAAGGACTATTTGTTAATTGGCTTGTCTTCTCGCTTGTTTCCGTAGGGCTATCATTTAATCGGCTCGACTTCCCACCTTGAAAACTTAATTCTGCAAGAGAAAATAAAAATTGACGAATTGTACCACTCGATTGTTTACTACATTACATTAAATTTTATTAGAAGTAGTGCTAGGTACGTCTTTACAAGTGAGATTAATGTACCTAAGAGTGATGCACGATGTGAGTAATGTACGATGCGAGTGATGTATGGTAGCGCAATGTACATTATTTTATTCAGAATCATGATTTTTATGAGACTACGTGCCTGACTGAAAAATTGCTGTTGTTTGGCCCCTTATCTAAATGGTTCAAAAACCTCGCATGAAGTTTGTATGAGTGTTTTTTGAGAATAATTATTCTATTGTTCTGCGTAAAAACATACGAATTACGTAAAAATAATCTGTTTAGGATATGATTGGTAACCTCGTAAGCAACGACATTTTTAATGTGGTTCGGTTTGAGCTTAAGTGACATCTGGTATCATCATTTTTCCCAATAGTATGGTTAGATAAAAGAGAGTGCGGTATTCAGTGGTCATTTGTTGAATCAATTACTAGTTTCGTGTCACCGGCTCTTACGTTTTTTGAATGAAATATATTTAGTTTAGAATGATTAGAAAGATTCTACTATATATGAAAAAAATAAGATGACGGACGAGCCGTCCCCTACCATACTTCTTCAGTTCCCTAGGTCCCATAACTTTACCCTTCGGTTTCCTTCTCTTTAGGAGCGTTTTCGACTTCTGCTTCTCCCTCTTCTCACTTCCCTATCTAACACTGCATTACTCCTAGTTTCTTTCCCCAGACATCACTTTCCCTCTCATACTCACTCACACTGTCCTTCTAGCTCTTCGTTAACTTCTCGTAATCGCTAATTGTCCGTCCTCCCTATGTTTCCTCTATGATAATTTCCTCCACTTTACTTTTCATAATTTTCCTTTACTGCTTCTACTACCCTTACTTTCAGTAACGCCCCATTTCCCCTCCACTCTATTCCACCTCTTCTATCACTTTCTGTACTTTTCCTTCACTTATTTTCCTTCAATTTCATTCTGTCTACCTCCTTTACTTCCTCTTCTTCTTTCCTTAATATTTTGTCCTCTCCTTCTCCCGTCCGTCCTACTTTATTTCAAAAAAGAGTAGTGAAGGGAACTTCTAATTTCTAGCTTACGATTAACAACTCAGGGGACTCAAGAAAGTCACAGGTGATAAGGTTATTTAAGGAAGTGAGGAAAAACTGAGGGAAAGTAAGGAGAGGGGTTAGTAGATGAGGAAGAAGTTACGTCAGAGAGAGGGAAAAAACATTTGCATGTTAGTCGATGAAGTAGGGAAGGGGAGTCGTGGTAGGAAAAATTAGGAAGAGTAGGGGAGACAAAATATGGAAGGGAGTGTTTTCAATTAATTATTTAAGGCCTAATAGACCGAGAAAACCTTTTTGTGGGCACTAGATGCCAATTTTAACAAACTGTTAAATTATTTTGTCACTGGAATATTTGTAATATGCAGTGAGCAGAAATCGAAAGGGCTGCTTATTTCTATAACTTTGAGACGCCCTTTTTGAATCCGGCAACCATTCCATAAAATTCTAGATCAAGTTCGAATGACTTTTTATTTCAAAATAACATTCAGGAGTTGAAATAATTGGTCGCGATTTTTAAAGCTGGAAATAACAATATTGTACTGGCCTTTTAAAAAAAGTTAGTATTAATTGCGGCTGTCTTTGTAAATATCTTAAAACCGTATTTTCTAGAAAGATTATCTAAATAATTTCAATTTTTGTGTAAAAGGAACAAAAAATGTTCAGTGGAAAGGCCTATGAAGTGAGGGGGAAAGAAGAAATATGCAGTACAATCAATAAAGGACAATCAGAAGATAGGAAACAGCGACAATGACGTGTAATAGGGAAAGTGGCAGGTAAGATTGGGCGTGAAAGTTTAAAAAATTAGAACTAAAATTAGGTGAATTTAAAGAAGTAGGAGACAAGATTAAAAATCAGGGTGAGCAGGGGAGAGGAAATTATGGCTAGGAAAGTGAGGGGAGGTGGGAGTATAGAATAAAGAAGTGAAGCCGGTTGTCGAAGGGTTAAGTGAGGAGAGGGAAAGTATAAGAATTTCAAAAAATAAGTGGAAGGAAGGTAATGTAGTGATTGATAAAAAGGGGTAGGGCAGCATCAAAATTAGAAGAAGTAAGAGAAGTTAGTCGAAGAAGAAAAGAATATAGAAATTAAGGTGAGTAGGGAGGAGGAAGTAATAGCAGCGTGGGCTAGGATAGGTGGAAGTAGCGAATAGAAAAGTCTGGAAGATGGTTATTATCAGAAGATAAGGGAGGTTGGGGAAAAGATAAAAGATTAGGGTAAGTAGAGGAGAGTGATTCATGTCTGTCGAAGCAAGGAGAGAATTAATTAAAGAATTAGGAAGTTTGGGAGTTGCTGGAAGAGTGATGTAAGAGGAGGGAAAGTATACACATTTCGAAAATTAGGGAAAGGAAAGTATGGTAGTGATGGTATGAAGGGATAGCGAAGTAAAAAATATATGAGGAAAAGTACGAGAAGTTAAGGAAAGTAGGGGAACAGATTAAAAATCGGGGTAATAAGGGTTGAGGAAGCAGTAGCTAGGGAAGCGAGGGAAGCGAGGAGAGATGGGAGTAAAGTAAAATCGAGAAGTTTAGAAGTTGTTCAAAGGGTGAAGTGAGGGAAGGGGATGTATAGAAACTTTAAAATATGAGAGACAGAAACTACAGGAGTGTAGGGTACTAAGGAATGCCGAAGTAAAGAGAATTAGAAAGAGAAAAATAGGAAATTACGGGAAGTGGGTGAAAATATTAAAAATTAGGGTAAGTATGGGAATGTGAGTACTAGACAGGAAAGCGAGAAGAGGTGGGAATAGGAAATGCAGAAGCTTATGAGTTGGTAAAATGATGTGTTGAGGGGAGAAGGAGTATAGAAATTTTAAAAATTATGGGATCGAAAGTATAGGAGTGATAGGTAATAAGGGGTGCGGAAGTATAGCTAATCAGTAGGGAAGGTATGAGAAGTTAGGGAAAGTAGGTGAAAAGATTAAAAACTAGGGTAAGTGGAGGAGAGAATCTAATAGACAGGATAGCGAGAAAAGTTGGGAATAGGAAATAGTTAGTGTTAGTAGAGAAGAGAAAGCAAGGGCTAGTGAGGCAAGGAGAAGATTAAGAAAACAAAAAAGCAGTTTAGGAGTTCGGAAAAGTATGGAAAATTATAAGGGGGATCATAGGAATTCAAAAAAGAGGAAGTGATGTGTGCTAAAGTGATAGGAGAGAAAGCACAGAAATTTTAAAAGTTGGGGGACGGAAGGTGTGACAGTGACGTAAAATAAGGGGTGGGCAAGTATTAAATATGTAAGGGGAATTATTAGAAGTTAGGGGAAGTAGGAGGAAAAGATGAGCGAATGCATAAGAGAGATGGGTGACAATGGGTGGGAAGGTAAAAAAAATATATAAGAGGAAGTATGAGAAGTTAAGGGCAGTAGGGAGAAAGATTTAAAATCTATTTATGAAGAAGAGTAAAAGTAATAGCGAGGATATCGAGAAGACGTGGAAATAGTGGTTAGAGAAGTTTAGAAGGTGGCCGAAGTGTGAGAGAAATTTTTAAACATCTGAAAGGGAAATTATGTGAGTGAAGTAGAAATGGATAAGTTTGGTAGGTGGTTGAAGGGTGCAGTAAATAGATGAGAATTATAGAAATTTTAAAAATTAAGGGATATTTTTGAAATTTCAATTTAAATTTAATTTTAATTCAAAGTTAATTTGAATTTAAAGTTTTAAAAATTGTAAATTTGCAAATTGTTTCTAGAAATGCTCTCTAAAGGTGGTGCAATTTTTTCAATAAAGTAAAAATAGTTTTAAAAAAAATTTTGCTCTTAACGATTGAAGAACAACAACAACGAACTTCAAATATTGATCTTATCCTTGTCCTTCTGAGATATTTATATTTTAAAACTCAGAATCATGGAAAAAATTATTTACTAAATAATTTTAAAATCGAAAAGACGCATATCATTCTTTCCCAACGCTGTTGCAACCCAGATAGTTTGCAAGACTGCGTGAATATCAATTTTAGTGGCTTTGTCCGCTTTTTATCAGTTAGCGAGGATTAAAAATTTTCTGTACCATTAATTTTGTAAATAAAAGTTTTTAAATGTTCAATTTTACTTCCCAAAAAAAATTACTTTTACGTTTTTATTAACATATTGATGAGGAAAAACGTCTTTAATGCAAATGATTTTTTAATATTGAAAAATAATTATTGAACAAAAATTTTGCCAGCGCACGATGGTGGGTGTTATTACTGTTGAAAAAAATTGTTTATACAGGTAAAAAACTAAAGATTTCTAAAACAATTTGTCATTATTTCAAAATTGTATAATAAATTGTATGAATTATTTTTGAAATTATCCGGGAAATTTCCAATCCGAGAATCTTATTGTAAAATTTTATTATTTAAAAATTTCATCTTTTCGAAAATTTTATTAGACGAGCGTTTTAATATTTAAAAATTTTATTGGTACATAATCTTATTTTTCGGGAATTTTCCAATTCATGAATTTTACAGGGTCCAGAATCTTATTTTCCGGGGGTTTTAAGTCATCCCTCGGGAATTTTATTATTCAATAAGTATATATTCCGGAAATTTTATTATTTGGGAATTGTCCAATCTAAGAATTATATTAAGGTGGAATTTTATTTTTCGACAATTTCACCTTTTCGAAAATTTTATTAGACGAGAATTTTAATTTTCGAACATTTTATGACATGTTTGACAAGTTTCCATTCTGGAAATTTTATTATTCGCGACATTTACAATCCGTGAATCTTATTATTCGGAAATTTTTTCATTCGCCAATTTTATTATGCTAGAATTTTATTATTCTTAATTTTATTAATAGAACATTTTCCATTTCAAGAATTTTGAAAAGACAAGAATTTTATTTCTCTGGAGCTGTATGTCGTCCTTCGGGAATTTTATTATTTAGGAAGTTTTCAATTCGAAATTCTTTTTATTCTGATATTTTAATAATCGAGAAACTTTTTAGTGGGAAATTTTTTAATCCGGGATTCTTATTACAAGAAAATTTTTTCATTCACCAATTTTATTATGCGATAATTTTGTTATTACAGATTTTATTATTCCGGAATTTTTAATCCGGTAATCTTGTTTGTCGGAAATTTCATATTTCACGAATTTTATTATTGACGAATTTTATTATATGACAATTTTATTACTTGAACATTTTTTTATTTGAAAATTTTATCGTTAGAAAATTTTATTATTCGACCATTTTTTTATTTTACAATTTTAACATTTGGGAAGTTTCCGTTTCTGAAATTTCATTATTCGGGAATTTTGAATCCGGGAATCT
>JAAAKG020089836.1:24602-37687 GCA_010014905.2 Druon quercuslanigerum | reverse complement strand
AAGCGATTTCTAAAATTTCCATAATTTGAAGTGATTCCAAAAGATTTGGAATATATTAGGATATTTTTAGAAATTCCAACGAATTTTCAAGAGCTTTAAAAAGATTCAAAGTATTTTAAATTATTTTTGTGGTATTTTAAAATATTCCAAGATATTTTTAAAAAAATTTCAATAATTTAAAGGAATTTTAGAAAACTTGAAAAATTTATATACTATTTTGACAAATTTTAAAAAATTAAAAAGCATTACAAGCAATTCAAAGTAATTGAAATATTTTATTTTTTTTTTTTAATTTTATGGAATTTTCAAGAATTTATGGTATTTTTGCAAATTTCAAATTATTTTCTAAAACTTCAGAAAGAGTTTCAAGGAATTATACAAACATTTTAAAGAAATCGAAATATTTTAGGGTATTTAAAAATTATTAGGAGTTTATAGTAGATTTGAGTAATATGAGGTTCAACTCATATTATTCAAATCTATCTTCAAATTCTTTTAAATTTAATTAATTAATTACTTTTAAAATCATGAATCCAAAGGATATGAAATTATAATAGATTTCAGTAATTTGAATTTATTCCAAAGGATTTGAAATATTCAAAGGTAGTTTTAAAAATGCTAAGAAATTTTCAAGAGCTTTAAAAAGTTTGTAAGTATTTGAAATATTTTAGGATATTCAACAAAAATTAAAAACATTTCAATATATTTCAATATTTTGAAGGTATTTGCAAGGATTTTTCATATTTTAGGTTATTTTAAAAAATGCTAAGAAAAGTTTAAGAGCTTTAAAAGGTTTCAAAAGATTTGAAATATTTTGGGGCAGTTTAAAATATTTCATTTAATTTTAAATACATTTCAATACTTTGAAGTGATTCCAAAGGATTTGGATTATTTTAGAGTATTTTTTAACTGAATAACTGATTAACTGATTTTAATAATGCGAAGGGATTGAAAAGTAATTTAAATATTTCAGGATATTTTTAAAAATATTATAAGGAATTTTTAAGATTTCAATCATTTGAAATGATTCCAAAGGATTTTGAATGATTAAGGGTATTTTTTAGAAATTATAAAGAATTTTCAAGTCTTTATAAAAGTATCAAAGGATTTAAAATATTTTGTGAATACATTGCAAAGGAATTGAAATATTTTAGGGTATTTTAAATAATTTAAAGTGATTCCAAAAGATTTGTAATATCTTAGGTTATTTTTAGAAATTCCAACGAATTTTCAAGAGCTTTAAAAAGTTTCAAAGTATTTGGAAATATTTTAGGGTATTTTAAAATATTCCAAGGTATGTTTAAAAGATTTCATTAATTTAAAGGAATTTTAGAGTCACTATATTTATTTTTTTGAATGAAAATATCACTTTTGTTTTGATACATAAACCCATGAATTAACTAGCATTACAAGAAATTTTAAATATATTTCATGACTTGGAAGTGATTGCAAAGGATTTGGATTATTTTAGAGTATTTTTTATGATTCAAAGGAATTTTCCAAGATATTTTTAGAAGTTTTTAAATATTTTACAGAATTTTAAAAGGTTTCAGGAAATGTTTTTGAATAATTTATGGTATTTTTTTTTAGAAATTCTAAAGAATTTTCAAGAGTTTATAAAAGTTTTAAAGGATATAAAATATTTTGTAAATATATTGCAAAGGAATTGAAATATTTTAGGATATTTTAGAATATTCCAAGATATGTTTAAGAGATTTCAATAATTCAAAAGAAATTTTAGAGTGACTATATTCATTTTTTTGAATAAAAATATCAAATTCTTTTAATATATTAACCCATGAATTAACTAGCATTACAAGAAATTTTAAATATATTTCAACACATGAAAGTGATTCCAAAGGATATGGATTATTTAAGACTATTTTTTAACATTCAAAGGAATTTTCCAAGATATTTTTAGTAGATTTTAAATACTTTACAGAATTTTACAAGGGTTCAAGAAATTTTTCACTGATTTTAATAATGCGAAGGGATTGAAAAGTAATTTAAATATTTCAGGAAATTTTTAAAAATATAAGGAATTCCAAAAGATTTTGAATAATTTAGGGTATTTTTAAAAATTCCAAAGAATTTTCAAGAGCTTATAAAAGTTTCGAAGGATTTGAAATATTTTAGTGTAGTTGAAAAGATTCCAAATTATTTTTAATAGATTTCAAGAATTTGAAAGTACATGCTATATTCCAAAGAATTTGAAATATTTTGCAGAATTTTACAAGATTTCAAGAAATGTTGCACTGAATTTCAATAATTTAAAGGGATTTCAAAGGAATTGGAACATTTTAGGTTATTTTAAAAGCGATGAAAAAGCGATTTCTAAAATTTCAATAATTTTTAAGTGATTCCAAAAGATTGGGAATATCGCAGTTTTTTTAGAAATTCCAACGATATGTTTAAAAGATTACAAATTTTAAAAAATTTGATAAAGCTTTAAAAATTTTGAAAGCATTACAAGCAATTCAAAGGAATTGAAATATTCAATTTTTAAAAAAATATTTAATATTTAAAGTAATTCCAAAGCATTTGAAATATTTTAGGGTATTTTAAAAATTTTTATATGGAATTTTGAAGAATTGATGGTATTATTGCAAATTTCAAATAATTTTCTAAAGCTTGAAAGAGTTTCAAGGGATTATAAAAACAATCAAAGAAATTAAAATATTTCTTTGTATTTCAAAAGATTATTAGGAGTTTTTTGTAGGTTTGAACAATATAAAGTGAATCCGAAGGATATGAAATATCTATGTATTTTAAAAGATAACGAGGAATTTTTAATATATTTCAGTAATTTCAAGTGATTTCAAAGTATTTGGATTATTTTAGAGTATTTTTTAATATTCAAAGGAATTTTCTTAGATATTTTTAGAAGTTTTTAAATATTTTACAGAATTTTACAAGCTTTCAAGGAATTTTACATTGATTCCATTAATGCGAAGGAATTGAAATGTAATTGAAATATTTCAGGATATTTTAAAAAATATTATAAGGAATTTCAAAGATTTCAATAATTTGAATTGATTCCAAAAGATTTTTGAATAATTTAGGGCATTTTTTAGAAAGTCTAAAGAATTTTCAAGTCTCAATTAAAAGTCTCAAAGGATTTAAAATATTTTGTAAATATATTGCAAAGGAATTTAAATATTTTAGGGTATTTTAAAAGCGATTACAAGTGATTTCTAAGATTCCAATAATTTGAAGTGAGTTTTTTATACATTTCAATCATTTAAAGGGATTTCAAAAATTTGAAATATTTTAGGAAATTTTAAAAGATTTAAATAAATTTTTTATTGATTACAATAATTTGAACTATTTTGTGGAAATTAAAAAAATTCCAAGAAATTTTCAATCATTGAAAATTTCTTGTAAATCATTTTCAAGAAACCTATATGGTTTCAACATATTTTAAAAGATTCTAAAAGATTTTGAAAGACCTCAAGTTATTTTTCTGTTACACTCATGTTTCATCCGCCTTACTTCTACTCGTTTCCTCACACTTTTTCTCCCTTTATTTTTCCTCACTTTACCTTCTTCCCCTTCCCTCATTTACCTGCACTTCCCCACTACTCACTCCCCCCACTCTCACTTTTGCTACTTGCCTTTCCTTTTTTCATCACTTTCTCTACTCCTCTTTCCTCGTATCCTTTCCAATTACTTCCCCTTCACTACTTTGCTACTCCCCATTTTCCTACTTTCTCTCCCCTATTTTTTCTTTTTATTTCTTCTTTTACGCTCTTTTCCTCTGCTCACAATTCCAGTACATCCCCTTCCTTGATATCCGCTCACTTCAGTTACTACCCTTTCCGCATTTTTTATCACTTCGTCTATCCCCCTTCGCTAATTTTTTTGATCACTTCCCTCACTTCCCTTCCCACCTCTTGCATCACATCCCTCCACCAATTCACCACCTCTCCTGTCCCTACTTTCCCTCTTCACACTTCCCCTCTCCTTACTTTTCCTTCCCTCATTTTCGTTCACTTCACCTACTTCCCCATCATTTACTTCCCCTAGTCCCCCTCCCCTCACAATTCTTACTCTCCATCGCCTCACTTCTTCTACTATCTTTCCCTTATTCGTCCTCCACTAGCTCGACACTCCTTATTTGTCTTCCTTTCCCTCCTCTGCATTCTCTCCCAAAACTTTCCCTATTTTTCCACCCACTCTTCCCCTATTTTCTTACCACTCAATTCCTCTACTACTCTTCTCTACACTTCCCTTACTCTCCATTCCCCTACTTTCCCTCCCCTCACTTTTCTCCACTACTTCACCACCCCTTATTTGCCTACTTTCACTCTCGACACTTCCCCTAAATTTCCTCCCCTTATTTTTCTTTATTTCCCCTCAGTTCCCCTTACTTGCCTTCATTGGAAAAAATCCGTGCATCAACGAAGTTTTGCGGCCACCCTGAAAGCAGGAATCTGGGAAGTGGAAAGCAGTTGATCGAGACGAATTGGTTGAAACGAAACAAGAATCGAGTTAGAGTGCCCCTTTTTTCTGTATCTAATTAGCAGAAAGATCGATTCTTGTTGAAGCGACAGATAGGATCGATTTGAAATGAAAATGAATGATTTGAGGCTCGGTTGACCGGCCCTGCTAGCGGCAAATGGATTAGGCAGAGTGAATTAGACCCACAAGTAAACAGCTGCGAACCTCATTACCGATACTATACTGATCGAATAATTGTCTCGTTAGCGATCCTGTTTAGCGACCAATCGCCTCGATTCGATGAAACTCCGGAAGTCGTTCGATTTCATCAGGACTGCATGACAGGGGAAAAAAGTTGGGACAATTAAGGGGAAGAAACTTTAATTAAGTCAAATTTAACGAGGCTAAGAAAAATTCCACTTCTGGTGTTCTATAGATTTTATAACTTGGAAATAATAACTCACTTTCAAGATGTGGAAACATGGTGAATTTTGTAGTGAGTAAATTCTGTGGAATTGAAAAGAATTGCAGAGAATTTCAGGGAATTTAAATTAGTTTGACTGAATCGAATATAACTGAAGTAAAATTCAGTTAAGTAGTTAAAAGAATCAAGAGAAATTTAATTTAACTCAAAATTCTAGATGATAAAACCGAATTCTTGACTGTTTCGTCGAATTCAGGACACTTAATATTAATTCCAGATAGTGAAACAAAATTCGAGACAATGAAATAGAATGTCAAAAACTCAAATAAATTTGACGGAATTCAACAGTATATCAATTGAATCGAAAATAATATTGAGCTGAAGTTCAGACAAATGAAATTAATTTGATGAAAGAAACATCTAAATAATCAAATTAATTTTACCGAATTCAAAATAATTCCAGAGTAATTCAGTTAAAAGACATATTTCAGTGAATTATAGAAAAATTGAATAGAATTCCAAACCATTCAGTAAAATTCCAGAATACTGAAATAGCTTAGACCTCAACTTTTACGGAATTAAAAAAAAATCAAGTCAAATAAAGAGAAATTTATTTGTATTCAGAATATTTTTTAACTGAATAATATAAACATTTAATAAGATTCAAGACAATTTAACAGAATTCCGGAGAATTGAATAGAATGCCCAGACCATTCGACAGAATTTTAGACAAATTAAATTAATTTGACGGAATTCAAGGTAATTTAGGAGAATATCAATTAATTCGGAAAGAATATCGAATGGAATTTCAGACTGGTCAACAAAATTTCAAATAAATCAAATTAATTTTACTGAATTAAAAATGATTCCAGAGAAACTAAATTAAATTAAAATCCGTAGTTCACTTATACACTAGCGTCGGAAATTATGAGATCGATTGACGCAAGCACTATTAAAAATTACTGCTGGCTTTGAACCACGATAACTCAGCGAAAAAAGATGACAGGGCATTTAAAAAAAACAGTTGGTAAGCCTATGAAATTCCACGTCTAGTAATGTCAAACGGATTTTTTTTAATATGCTAAAGAGAATACATGACGTGATAAGTTTTTTTTAAAGAATTCTAGATTTTCTAAAATTTTGTACCTCGACTTCAACTTTTAGCATGACCTAGGAAAATTATTGCAAAAATTTGAAAATTATACAACATAGAGCTTGAAATTTTATCTTTAATTTAAGTCAAAGAAACTTAAAAAATCTTCATCGGTTCTCGAAATACGATTAAAAATGTTCAATCGCATCTGAGTTGAGTTGTAGTCGAAGATCACGGTTCTCGACCGGTCTGCTGCTCGCCTCCTTCGTTGAGGCAGGACCGAATAGGCCACGAACAGAGGTAGGTGGTGCTTGGTTGGGGTTTTATTTTGTACTTTTGATAATCGAAAAATTAAATAATGAGCGAGTTTTTCGTGTAAGAAAAATGTTTGCGTAAAGAAAAATAATACACTACTTATTATAAATTGAAAATATAATTTTCATTGCACCTACGCACTGTTTTGTATTTAATTTATTTTGGAAATTTCATTATTATTCACTTTTAATATTTTTCAGTGTTTTTTTTCATATAAATAATTTATTTAGAATTTAGCTGCTTAATTCGTTTGAAAAATAGTTTACTCTTGTAGTAATATATCTACATTTTTATTAATACTCTAGTTGATAAAAATTTTAGGAAATAAAAATAACTGTTCAGAATTTTTTTACTCTTTAATGTGGGGATAATTCTGAATTGAAATAATTGTAAATGATTAAAAAAAACAATGAATAATTTCAAAAATTTACATTATTTGAACTAAAAATTACTGATGAGCAGAATCAAAGTATAAGAGAGCCCCAACCAAGCACCACCTCTGCGCGTGGTCTATTCGGTCCTGCCTCAACGAAGGAGGCGAACAGCAGACCGGCCGAGAACCGTGATCGTCGACTATGCAACTCAACTCAGATATGATTGAACATATTTAATCGTATTTCGGGAACCGATGAAGATTTTTTAAGTTCCTTTGGCTTAAATTAAAGATAAAATTTCAGGCTCTATGTCATATAATTCTCAGATTTTTGCAATAATTTTCCTAGGTCATGCTAAAAGTTGAAGTTGAGGTACAAAACTGTATTCTTTTAAACATATTAAAAAAAATCTGTTTGACATTACTAGACGTGAAATTTTATAGGCTTACCAGCTGTTTTTTTTTAAATGCCCTGTCATCTTATTTCGCTGAGTTATCGTCGTTCAAAGCTAGCAGTGATTTTTAATAGTGCTAGCTTAGACGCAAGCTTGCGTCAATCGATCTCATAATTTCCGACGGTAGTGTAATTCTGAGAAAGTTAAACAGAATTCAAAATAAATCAAAATAACTGAGTTCATTTAAAAACCATTTTTAACTGATTACTACAAAAATTCAACATTTTATTTAAAATCTAGAAAATCAAACAGAACACCTGAAAATTATTATAAATTCTTTTTAAAAACAAGATAATTGGCCTGCACCCGAACTAATTTATAATAAAAATTATATTAAATTGTAAAAAAGCTCAAATGAATTCGATTGTATGCCAAATAATTTAATTTAATTCAATAAAAATTAAATTGAATTCAAAACAATATTCTACATATTCTAGAAAAATTTGACTAAATTCCAGCAAATTCAACAGAATTCTAGACTATTGATGATTAAATTTAGATTTTAACAATTGTTTAAAAGCCCTTTGTGTTTGCATTCATCAATAATTTTGTATGAATTTAGTAAGTCTCTAAGAAATCAAACTGGAGGTGTGTATTTTGAGTTAAGGAGCGACACACGGTTAATTTTTTCTCCATTCCCCCCGCAATTTTCAACATAAGATTCCAAAAAATTTATTCAAGATAAAGAAATTTCAATAAAATAGTATCAGAAAAAAATCTACAGGTTGAATGCTTTAATTTCACCGTATGCAAATGAATTCCTTTGCTCATCTCAAAGATAAGTTTTTAGAGCGCATTCTCAAAAAGTTAAGGATTGTCTCTATCAGTTCCCTTGAAGCTCGAAGAACTTAGTATACAAAATTTCTAAGTATTCTGACTGGATCCGTGTCTTTCGAATCAAGGAGCGACCCACGGATAGCTGCTTTCTCCTCTTTTCCAGCAATTTTTCATTATGGGAATTCTGACAATTGATCTTTCAACTTTTTTTCTCTTTTAAGGAAGCTCGTTACTGTAACATACTAACATACTAACATTAGAATGTGAAAGGTCACTCTTTCGGATTTTTTAACTTTTGGAAGTCTCTGGAAGTCTAGATAATGAAAGAAGAAGACACAAGACTGGATAATAAGAAGACGATCATTATCGTCCGTTAGTCCGCCAGCTTGAGTCAAGGAGCGACCCACAGACAGTTGCTTTCTCCATTTTTCCCGCAGTTTTTCAACATTAGAATCCTGAAGATTACTCTCTGGGATTTCTCACTCTTAATAAAAACTCTGGAAGTCTAAACTCTAAAGGATGAATGAAGAAGAGACAAGACTGGATAGGACGAAGACGATCATTATCGCCCGTTACTTCTCCAACTGGAGTAAGGGAGGTACCGTGGCAAATTGTGGAACGTAAGAGATCGGGAGCGATTTAGCCTTAGGAGAGGGGAAACCCTCCGCGAAAGTGAGAGACTACTGCTACTGCAGAAGGGTGTCCGGATGGTCTTAGTGTGTCGCTTAGCACCCTATCTGCAGGGATCTTCGCGACCATCCAACCCCGTTTTCATCCAGCTCGAGGGCTGCGTTTGTCGTGAGCATTACTCACTCTCTGGACGCCTACTCACCAGCTTCCCCCTTCCCCTCATATCCTAGTCTCACCGACTACATTAGGGGACAAATCTTCTTCCTCTTCACCGCGAGGGAAAAAGGTGGACTAAGTTGACCTCATCCCTTCTGTCCACTCTCGGCTATTACGCATTACGCAAAATCATTTCTTTCCGGATTCAAGATTGAGACTTTCAGGAGCATTTCAGAGTGAACCAGTAGAATTTAGTTGGTAAATTGCCACTCGAAGCTAACGGGAGTTACTGATCCTATTTTAATATATAATTACAGAATTTAGGAGGATAATGAACAATTCAGTGGCAGTCAGGGCGACAACTCATAGACAATTTAACATTATGTGTATCTATAATTTTAAATAATTTAACTAAATTCTGGAGAAGTCAAGAGACATTCAATTAAAACCAAGACACATTTGATTGAATTCAGGAAAAACATTAATGAAATTCAGCTCATTGAATTTCAGATAATTCAGAGAATTCCGGTCAATTCCAGTCGAGGGCTTGACATCTCCTGAAGTGAGGTGTATACTTTTAATGAAATCTCCTGAAGTCTCCTGGAATATGTTGCGTCATTTAAATTCACGTGAAGTCACTTGAAGTCAATTAAATTAAAATTTAAGAAATTAAATTCTGATTTAATCAAAATTTAAATTCTTCTTTAACGTCCAAACTTCAAATTTTCCTGCGAAATGTTTGGAATTAACAACAAATCCAATGATAATCCACCCTATCTTTAATTTTTTAATTCTTCTGAAGTCAGTGTGTTCTCCAAAAATTTTCTGAAATCTTTTAAAATGTCACTGGAAGTAAATCCGTCGATTCTAGTAAATTTAGCTTATTTCAAGATGAATTAAAAATCATTCATATTCACTTATTTTAGAAACGATGATTTGCTTGCTAAAAAAATTCAGATTGTGTAAAAAATAAAAAATAAATTTAAATTGATTTACGAAGAAGGAAATTCAAATGAATCAGGAAATTACATAAATTTAAAAATGTAACTATTTTTTTGAAAACTCATGTTTTTTGGTGCTAAAAATTAAGTTTCTTTAACTAAAAATTGAAACTAGTCCAGTTGAAAATTTAACGATTCCTATTGACAATTCATATTTTCTGTTTGAAAATTAATTTTTTTGTTTGAACATTGAACTACTCTATTTTTGTTTAAACAATCAACTATTTGTTTAAAAATTCATGTGATTTGTTAAAAATTCGTCTTCTTCTATAGATTAGTAATGTTCTTAGTTAAAAGTTCATCTTTTTGCTTCTCTTTTCCCAGTGTTTGAAAAATAATAGATTAAACAAAAAAGCTATGTTGTAAAAGAAAAATTTCGAATAGCGCATATTTAAATATTAGGCGCTCTCTAGTAATTATTTATTATTTGTTCATAACTGTAAAAGGAGAGGAAATTTAAACATTTCAAAAAAAACTCCGCTTTCTATCACTTATCTGAAAGGAAATAACTAAATAAATATTTTTGTAAACCATTTTGTTTAAATAATCATTTTTTCTAGATTGAGAAACAGTTAGCATTTTTTAAAAAACGCAAGTTTCTACTGTCAAGCAAAAAAATATTATTAGCAATCATTAAAAATTGTTTAAAAAATTCTTTTTGTTAAGGTAAATAACTTATTTCTTCACACTGATTGAAAATTGGACAAAAAGTTTAAAATTTTAGGAAAAAACCGCAACTATCTAGGATTAATATAGAGGATAGATTTAAACAATAATTTTTTTTTAAATAATTTTTACTATATTGAATTAAATATTAACCCACTTCAAGTACAAAGTGGAAAAAATACACAATTTCTAAATTAACCGCAATTTCTAGCTTTATTCAAACAGAATATTATAAATATTAATGGTCAATTATTTAAAAAATTATTTTTCAAACATTATTTAAGTATTGTCTAACTAATTTAAAATTGGATGAAAAGGGTAAAATTTTACCAACATCGAATTATCAGTATAAAGTATTATTTTATGGATTGGAAATAATTTGTATTTTTTAAAAACGCGCAAAAATAATTATTAGCACCAAAAACTCGCAAAACCCGTTTCGCTACACGCACGGTCATTGTACATGCCCCACATTTTTGCATGGGTCTTTTAAAATTAAAGGTCAAAATATCGATAACTCAAATATTGGGATTGTGAATTCTCTTTAGTTAAAGCTCTTTCGAATTTACGGAACACATTTTCATCGCGTGTCTCGTGAGAAAAAAAGGTTTAAAGTAAATTTTCAGATTTAATCCTAAAACAGTTTTATTATTATATTTTGTGTCTTTTTTCGATCATTTAATTTTTTTCTTTGTAATGTCATTTTTCACGATTGAAAGAAAAACCATGCGTCTTATTAAAAACATATTTAAGATAAATATATAGCTCTTTTTTGGGTAAACAACTTTTGGCTATTATTTTTTTTCGTATCTTGTATTCTTTTTCCAAAAATTTAATTTTTTTTTATTTTAACTATCGTTTTCTACAAATAAAAAAAAAATATAGATATTTTTTGAATGCACAGTTTTTGTCGATTCATCTTTTGTCGTATCTTGCATAATTTGATCGCAAAATAGATTTTTTTCTGTTTTTCGTACGTCTTTTGTGCAATACAAATATGAATTTTTGATTTTTCAAGAAAATTCAAAAAGTTGCTTTAATAATCTCGTAGGGCTTTTAAGAAGCAACGCGTGTTTCTTCTCTTGGATTTTTTTCATATCTTGCGTTGAACTAAAAAAATTTTTATTTTTTTATTTTTTGAATTGTTTAACTGATATAACTCTGTTGATTTTTGTTATTAAAAATTCATGAGGATAAATGTTTTGGCCTTTCAAGTACTGCGAATAGCCGTGCATAGAATTTTTAAATCTTTAAAAAAGTGGTCTCCAAAATTTTGAAAATTTTGAACTTCTATCCAAAATAGCTGTCTAATTAATTTTTTCAAAATTACCCGTTTAAAGGAGTTTTAGAAAACTTGAAAAATTTATATACGATTTTTACAAATTTAAAAAATTTTCATGAAGCTTTTAAAATTTGAAAAGCATTACAAACAATTCAAAGGAATTGAAATATTTTAGAGTATTTAAAAAGATTTCAAAAAATGTTGAATAGATTTCATTAATTTATAGTGATTCCAAAGGATTTGAAATATTCAAAGGTAGTTTTAAAAATTCTAAGATATTTTCAAGAGCTTCAAAAAGTTTGAAAGTATTTGAAATGTTTTAGGATAGTCGACAAAATTTAAAAACATTTGAATATATTTCAATGTTTTGAAGGTATTCGAAAGGATTTTTCATGTTTTAGGGTATTTTTTAAAATACCAAAAAATCTTCAAGAGCTTTAAAAACTTTAAAAGAAAGCTTTACAAAGTTTCAAACGATTGAAAATATTTTAGGGTAGTTTAAAAGATTCCAAAAAAGTTTTTTCGAGTTTGAGGGTGTCAAAAGAGCTTTTGAAAAAACAGGTGAGAGGAGAATTTAAACTTTAGACAAATCTAATACCTTCTCTTCTGAGAATGCAAAAAATTTCCAATGCATTTTTGGACCACCCTACGCTGCTAATGGTTCCAACTTCAAGTCCAAATAAAAAAAGTTCTCCAATTGCTCTTGCTTTCAACATTGTAATGCTCTATCTGTTTATTTAAAAGTTTTTTTTTGTGACACGGGTTGTTTTTTATTCATAGGGATTTTTTTTTATTGATGGGGACAAGGTCAAACGGCAATGGAAGTGAATGAGAACCGAAAGAGCTTCCTCGTTACGAGGAGTCTATGAGCGAAGGGGTTAGAGTCGTTCCTTCGTTATTTGTTTTTCTAAAGAGGACATGTGTGAACAGCTGCCGACGGCCGTAAGAACGTCTTCCCACGCGTCTTCCCATATCACACATGCGATTCTCATACCAATTTACAAAAAGTTTTTCATACGTTATACACATTGTATTCTTATTTTTCCAGACAAAAAATAATTATCAGATTTATGGTGAATCAATTATTTTTCTTCGAGGCTGAGATTTGATATGGGACGACTGAAAAATCCCGAAAAAGAAAATGCCGAACAGTTCATAATATTACCGAATAATAAAATTCCCGGAAAAAATTGCCGAATTAAAAAATATTGGAACTAGACAATTCGCGACTATAACCCTTGTTTTTTAAAAATGAAAATGGGACTACTGAAAAATCCCCTAAAATAAAATTGTTGAATAATAAAATTTCCAAATAATAAAATTCCCGACAAAAATTCCCGAATTTTAACAATTAAACGGTTTTTTATTTACAAAATTAATTCAGCAGTAAATTGCCGATCTATAAAATATCCGCTCTGAAAAATTCGCGAAGCATTTTTTTATTTATTAAATTATTGAAATTATCACAATTAA
>JAAAKG020089836.1:0-23723 GCA_010014905.2 Druon quercuslanigerum | reverse complement strand
TCAAAAGTAAATTGCCGATCTATAAAATATCCGCTCTGAAAAATTCGCGAAACATTTTTTTATTTATTAAATTAATGCAATTATCACAATTAAAATTATTATGCAATGGTACGACTGAAACAATCCGAAAATTAAATTCTCTATACTACAAAATTCTCGAATTGGAAAATGATAGAATAATAAACTTCCGGATTGATAAAAATTAAAAAAAAAAATTAAATTTTTCGAGCAGATTTTCATATTACCGAATTTGAATAAAATTCCCGGCACTCTGAAATTACCTAATTGGAAAATTACCGAATAATAAAATTCCTTAATAATAACAGTTAAAATTATATTATAATGGGACGACTGAAAAATACTGAAAAGTAAAATTCTCGAATTATGGAATTTCCGAATAATAAATTGAAAATTCCCCAATTATAAAAATCTCAAAAGTAAATTGCCGATCTATAAAATATCCGCTCTGAAAAATTCGCGAAACATTTTTTTATTTATTAAATTAATGAAATTATCACAATTAAAATTTTATTACAATGGTACGACTTAAAAATCCGAAAATCAAATTCCCTATAATATAAAATTCTCGAATTGGAAAATTATAGAATAATAAACTTCCGGATTGATAAAAATTTTAAAAAAAAATTAAATTTTTCGAGCAGATTTTCATATCAACTAGAAAATTCACGAATCAAAACAATTAAACATTTTTTAATTTATTAAATGAATTAATTTATCACAATTATAATTATATAACAATGCAACTGAAAATTTCCCAAAAAATAAAAATCCCTACACTTGAAAATTCACGACGTGAAAACTTCCTAAATAATACAATTTTCTATTAATAAAATTCCCGATAGAAAATTTCCGAATTGTAAAATATCCGTGCTTAAAAACCTGAATTTAAAGAGTGAAACATTTTTTATCCCTAAAATTAATTAAATTATTAGACTTAAAATTGTTTATTTATAAACAAAAAAGGTATTTGTTTATGTTTCGTAATTTCCTATTTAGGATATTTCATAGTTCGGCCATTTTCTGTCGAGAATTTTATTACGCAGGAATTTTACAGTGTCAGTGTTCAACTGTCACAGTTAAAATTATATTATAATGGGACGACTGAAAAATCCCGAAAAATAAAATTCTCGAATTATGGAATTTCCGAATAATAAATTGAAAATTCCCCAGTTATAAAATTCTCTACAATAAATTGCCGATCTGTGAAATATCCGCACTGGAAAATTCCCGAAACATTTTTTATTTAAAAAATTAATGCAATGATCACAATTAAAATTTTATTACAATGGCACGACTGAAAAAAATCCGAAAATCAAATTCCCTTTACTATAAAATTCTCTAATTAGAAAATTATAGAATAATAAACTTCCGGATTAATAAAAATTCAAAGAAATAAAATTTTTCGAGCAGATTTTAATATTACCGAATTGTAAATTTCTCGACAGAAAATTGCCGAATTATCAAATATCCGAACTAGAATAATCAATAATAATATAGTATAATAATATAATAATAATTATAATATAATATTTTTGAAATGATTGAAACCCTTGGAAAATCATTGTAATCTGTTAAATCTTTTAAATCTATCCAAAAATACTGAGAAATCTTTAGAAAGTCATTAAAATATTTCAAATATTTCGGAATTTATTACAATGTGTATAAAATATTTAGAATATTTAAAAAATATTTTTTATATTGTAAAAAATTGTTTAAGTCTTTGGAAAATCTTTGAAGACCTTGTAAAATCTTTTTAAATATTTTGTGAAATCTTCAGAAAATCATTGAAATCTTTATGAAATATTTGAAATTTTTTTGAAATATTTTAGAATCTTTGTGAAATCGTTTAAATCTTACCGCCTTTTTTAATTCTTTCGAAAATCATTGAAATCTTTGAGAAAGCTCTTCGGAATCTATTGATATTTTTTAAATATTTTTGAAACATTTGTAAAACTATTAAAATCTTTGTGAAATCAATTACGGCTTTGTGACGCATTTGAAATCTATATGAAATCTTTGCGAAATATTTGAAATTTGTTTGGAATATTTAGTAATATTTGTACAAATGATTGAAATCTTTATGAAATCTTTGCAAAATATAATTTTGATCCTTACAAAATCTTTGGAAAATCTTTGAAATCCTTTGAAAGTATTTTCGAAGTACTTGGTATATTTCTCAAATTGTCGAAATCTTTTCGAAATCATTGAGGTCATTGTGAAATCTTTCTGAAATCTTTAAAATATTTTTAAAACATTTGTAAAATTATTAACATCTTTGAGATAAATATATTTTGTTGTTAAGATTTTGACCAGATGAAGTATTACAGTGTACATGTTAAGTTAATTAATGTTTTAGAATTTTTCTTTAAATTGTTTATATAATGTGGTCAGTTTCTTCGTTTATTAGAGAAGTTAAAAGAGTTTTACCCATGGTCTCAGTTTAGTATTTTTTAATAATAAACTAATTTATTGTGCGTCAACGCCTCCATAGTACGTATTCGTATTCGAAAACTTTAATTAACTTACCATGTACACTGTTCAATCGGAAAAATATTTAACCTCTAATTTTAAGATTTCTTGTAACTGATGAGGTCCGCCGTCGACGGACGAAACTGGTTTTATTTCAATTATTAAAATACTAAGACCATTAGATATTAACCATTACCATCTTATAAATTATTAAAATCTTTGTTAAATCATTGCGTAATCATTTTCTCTTATTTCATATTTGAAAAATGATTGATTTTTTAATCGTTGGGAGATCATTCTAATCTTTTTAAAATCTTTCTGAAATCTTTCTAAATTATTTGAAATTTTTTTTAAATATTTGTCAATATTTGTAAAATTATTAAATTTTTTGTGAAATCTTTGAGAAATAATTATTGTCTTTTCAAAATCTTTCAAATATATGGAAAATAGTTGCAACCTTTGTTCTCTATTGGAACTCATTGAAATCTTTGTGAAATCTTGTAAATATATCCGAAATATTACATTTAAAATTTTTACGAAATCTTTAAAATCTTTTGACGATCGTTGGCAATTCATTCATCTATTTGCGAAATCTTTTGATTTTATCGGAAATCTTTATAAAATCTTATCAAAATCTTTGAGAAATATTGGAAATCATTTGAAATATTTGAGAATACTTGCAAAAATGATTAAAATCTTTCTAAAATGTTTGAAAATTAGTAAAGTCTGTATAGCATGTAGATAAATCTGAAATCTTTGACAGATTTTTTAATCGTTGGGAGATCATTCTAATCTTTTTAAAATCTTTCTGAAATCTTTCTGAAATATTTGAAATTTTTTTGAAATACTTGTCAATATTTGTGAAATTATTAAATTTTCTGTGAAATCTTTGAGAAATAATTATTGTCTTTTTAAAATCTTTCAAATATATAAAAAATAGTAGCAACCTTTGTTCTATATGGGAACTCATTGAAATCTTTGTGAAATCTTGTAAATCTATCCGAAATATTATATTTAAAATGTTTACGAAATCTTTGAAATCTTTTGGAAATCATTGGCAATTCATTCATTTATTTGCGAAATCTTTTGATTTACTAAGAAATCTTTGTGAAATCTGTTTTTATGAAATATTTGAAATCTTTTAGAAATCTTTCTGTAGACTAGTAATATTTGTAACATTATCGAAATCTTTGGGAAATCATTTACGTGTACGTTCATTTGAAAAGAGTCCTTTTGGCGGGTTTTAGTTCAAGAAATATTCAGAAACAAATATAACGAAATAAAATAAAGATCGGGAATCGTTTAATGAAAAATATATGCTCCAGGAAGCTCGACAGTACGTTTGCTGAAACGATTTGTTGCAAAATACATATTATTGTATCTTCACATCTTCAGACAGCTTCTTTTTACGATATAGAATAACTTTACCAAAAATTGATTTGTAAAATATTTTTTACATTTTTTTGTTCAATATTTGTATCTGTTGTTCGTACAGGTCTAAATTTTTATGCGATATATACTAATAATTCTGAAAAAAGTCTGCGTACGAAAATGTTGCAAAATTTGTTTGGGAAAACCTAATAATACAGTTACTGAAATAAAATATTTCAAAGATTACTTAACTGGAAATATTCATTAACCGATTCCAAAATCTAATTTTCTGAATTTATAGTGCTTTGCGAAAAATCAATATCAAATTTCATCTACAGCTGTATTTTCCTAAATAGCTAATGCCTAACCAACCTGGTGCTTTGTTGCCGGCCAAAGTTGGTCCCCGATTCCGCCAATGATTGTACATTATAGTGTGAGACATTGCTCGAATACGATCTCTGCATTCCCAACTTTAGCGGTAATTTTGGCCATTAATGCATACCGCCATTAACGAGGTATACAACCGCACATACAAGATGAAATCGAGGTTACTCAACTCTCTTGGTTCCCGAAATGTTTTGCATGACAATTCACGAAAACCTGTCTCTGGGCCTGGTTCACAATAATTTGGAGCAGCAAGACATGTAATATGTAATATATTTACATGGAATATGAAGATGTTGAGAAACGTACACCATCCCTTTAAATCTTGCTCAGCTTACCTTAAAGTTCAAACTCACCAGCCTCGATACGCTTGTAACTTGCAGAGAGAAACTTTGCACCGTAAATTACTTGACAAAGTTCCACTAAGATCGAAACCTAGGGAAAGATAAGTTTCTTGAAAAAACGAAATCGATAAACCGCAAATTAGTTATTTCGATTTCCTTCAATCTCCAGCCTCAATGCAACACGCAACATAAGATAAATGAAAGCAACGCACATGAATATTTTCTAAATTCTTTTTCCCTAATATTCATTTTACCGAAATTAATTCGAATGAATAAAAAATGTTTCAAGCTTTTATTTTTTCGAATCAACCCCCAGTAGTAGGTACTTAAATGGGAAAATGGGATGTACCAGAATATCCTATCCCAATTTTTATTCGTTTGAATTACTATTGGACCTAGTTTTAAATTAATCGAAGTACTATTAGGTATAATTTATATTTCTCTGAATTTTCATTTCCCATAATTTTAATCTTTCTGAATTTCTAGTAAGTCCGATTTTAATTTTTTCAAATACTCACATAACATAAGATTCGTTTACCATAATCCGGACTTCAACAAATCTTGAAACTTGAAATTGAAATTTTTCAAATTAATTTTTAGAGACAGTTCTCGTTGCAACTACGGCTTTGACGATTACATTTTTAGACAAGAAGTATAGTTTTTCTTTTAATCTTAAAAGGACTTTCAAATGCAAATTAAATTAAAAATAAAGAATTGTCTAACTTTATTCTGTTAGAATTAACAGAGGTTCCTTTACAACACAAAATGCTTTTCAAAAAATTAAACATACACATTTTCAGAAAAACAATGTGAGTTAGCAAAAAAATTCTAGGGAAGAAGTTAGGGCTTTTAAACAGACCTCCGAAAATGTTAACAATTATTTTTTAATATAATTCACCTTCCTTCTTTTAAATTGGACCGTATATAGATACTTAATGTGCCATTCCAAACTTCTCGTTTTTTTGTAAGACTTCCATGTATAGAAACATTTTGACTTCAATGCTTAGTATTAGAATTATAGATTTTATAAAAACAATGCAAAATAGAACTTTCGTCCCAGTAGTAGGGCGCGTTCTAGATATTTCCTGGTTTCGCCTACGTCATAAAAAATAGCACAAAGGTTCAGTCACAGAATCACCCTTTGATATGAGTTGCAATAGAAAGAAACGGACGTTTCCTATTTAATATTTTATATCTGTTAAGGAATTTAATATAAAAACAATGGTATCAAGTTGCATACAATTCGGAGAATTGTTTTTAAACTGGTGTCGCGTTTAATGTATTACTGAGAAAATGATGCATAACAGCGTTGTTTTCGCGCATGTTCGATTAAGTTTCCCCTGCACACGTCATGAAAATATCAGAAGTCGGTGCCGTGCATCTCATGTTCAAACTCAACATCCCTTTATCCAATGTCCCTATGTATTATAAATGTATTAGATATTTGTAGAATAAACATAGGTATCATTTTTCGTATAACGTTAGTGAATTCCTGGCAAATAAATTCCTATTCTAATGACGTCACTATAGTTCCAGGAATCACAAAGCCTCCAGTGTCATGAACATCGTCATTCCTTATGTTCCTCCAAATCAAACGCTACATTCAACTGCATACAAACTAAATTCATCATTCACAAAGCAAATTATAGTGGGTACTAAATTAAAAATATCGAAAGTTAGCATTATGAGTGAAGCTGCTAACTAGTTATACTCGTGCAAGTTTAAACCTAAAGCCTGAAAAGTGGAAACTCTTCAAAAGTTACTTCAACATCATTACATTGTACATTGATGTTCAAGAGAAGCAACAATGCATTCACTCCAGGGATTTTCCCATACACATTATTATATCTATTGAGATTACATAGTGAGTTTGTAGAAAATTCAAGAATTTGAAGTTGAAACCAGAAAATATTACCCCTTTATAATGCAAGAAACAACGTTCGCAATTTTTGAGGAATTCGTTCCTTGTATCAACCTGCTAGTTCTGGAACAGGGTGTTATGCCACTCCAATGTACAAATTATATTATCAATGAAACCATCACTGACAGTGTTTGGCGTATTGTGAAATTCCTTTTTGAAAAGCGTTACATTTTATGTACAAACAACTTAATAGAGTTTCAAGAATAAGTCAATGAAAAAACTTATGTGTGACCATTTTGTGAATAATTTATTTCCACGTTTCTTCAGTACTATTCTTATAAGATAAAATTCTGGATGCGTAACATTAGCAAGTTGATGTACATAAAAAATACATTCTGATTCACTACTACTATTCTGATAGTCCGGTGTTTTTTATCATTGTAAAACAAAACTAAATCCTTCAATGTTTCTAAGCACTTACGATTTCCTTGTGAACTTAATTGCATCAGCATTTTATTTTTTAATGTTCCAGTAAGTCTTTTTCAAGTCAATGCTTATAAACTGCTAAATCTTGATTACAAATTTATGTAGTATTGTTTCTTAAAATGTTCGAAATGTGAGTTGTGAAATTCTTTCCCTGTATTATCAGCAAAAGCTGATTCGAATTTCGAAAAAATGTCAATTAAAGTTAAGATGTATTTGTAGCCTTTGTTTTCCTTTCATCAGGTAGCATTTCAACAACATCCGCTTGCCAACTGTCTTCGATGCTACGGATATCAAAGTGTCGTCGTTGATAGTTACTTATAGCGAGCTCATGTAGCTCATTCATCAGTTGCAGTTTTGCTTCATCCATTTTCGAGTGTGTTCAGCTTGGCATCCAATTGAGAACTAAGTTCTGAATTGCGATGCGCCAGTTCTTGAGTTTAATCCACGTCAATTTTTGGAAAATTTAGACTTTTATTTTCGGAACTTTCTAGAGTTTCAATCATCATGTTCGCAAGTAAACTATGACCTAAGACAGATCTCTAAGGGGAGGTGTGAAAATCGTGCCGAAAGCTGAATGTCACCTGGGTGAGGTGACTAGAACGATGACTCTGAGATACCGGGCGGCCTCTTAGAGTACACAGCCTTATCCTTTCGTGCGGGGCTCTAAAAGGATGGGTGGACGTGGCGACAAAATCACGACTTGCTAGAATGCTACGAAGTGAGTCTAACCCCTGAACGAGAGAATTACATGGCGCGACTGCATTCTCTGTGGTGCAAGAGACGCGCAGAGCCATCGCACTTTTCGCATCAACATCTGCGACACCGTAGCGAAGTACTACAAAAAAATAGGCTATGTGAGCGGAGTGAAGAATCCGAACTCTGGACTATCAGTTGCTATGTGTATAATGCAGCGAGAGCTTTGGCTGATGCGAACCGTAAAATAAAACCAACGGTTGATCATAAGACCAAAAAACGAATGCATCAACTCGCCATAAAGATAGACTGGACAAGACAGTACGCGTCGCGCATTCAGTGTGCGATTGACTACATACCAGCTAGCATAATTTTACCGTCATGGTTTCAAAGTTCGAGAGCGAACTCCGGATTCGTCATCACACGCTTAACAAGTCAAAGCTGCTGACCATCAGGCAGCATATTTTTGACAAATTACTGATACTATCTGACGCCAAGAGAAGTCTTAAGCGGAGAGAGAGAGAGGTTGGTCAAAGAAAACCAAGAGTCTCTCTCTGAACCAGAGGAGCTTGAAGTATTTGGGAGAAAAGTCTACGAAGGGCAACATAGACTGCACGACGATTCAGAGAACATGAAAAGCTTCAAGTAGCTGTGTGATGCCCTCATAACAATACCTGAGAAAAATGTCCACCCATCACTACCGAGGAGGTGAAAAAAGTGTTGAGAGGTATGAAGAACTATTCAGCTCCGGGACCAGATGGTCTCAAAACATTTTGGTGGAAGCAGTTTCCTTCACCCATCAGCATCTGGCCCGCATTATCACCTCATATTGGAAGTCCGAAGGAACAATTCCGGAGTGATTGGTGGAAGGACGCACAGTACTCCTGCCGAAAATGAGAAACTTAGCTGACCCAAAGAATTACAGGCCAAATACTTGTCTAAACACACTGTATAATATATGCACAGATATCCTAAATGAAAGAATTGTTCCGGCAGCCCTATCGATGGCCTGGATTGATTATAATTAACCCAGGCAATCGATAATTATCGGAAAGCTTTCGATTAGACCTCCCATAAACTTATCATCTGTCGTTTGAAAGCTTAAAGGTTCATCCGCAAATCGTCAACTTTCAGAGAGGTGTCTTTCTGGGCGACAGCATGAGCCTACTCCTCTTTTGCCTCACATTATCGAAAGCACAAGGTAACTCATGTATTTCACATGGATGATCTTAAGATCTATGCTAAAAATAAAGAGCCACTACATCTAGCTCTAGCGATTGTCGAATGCCACACTAAAGTAACAGGAATAGAATTTGGATTAGAAAAATGCGCCAAGGTTTACTTGAAGCGAGGAAAACTTAATGGCATCTCGGAAAACCCTGAGCTCGTCGATTGAAGGGCTGTAAGACACCTTTGCGCTGGAGAGACTTATACATACATGGGCGTGGCAAAAAGCCGCATTCCGGTCTCATCTGGCAGATTTGGTATTCCGAACTCTCGGCGAGGAACAAAGTATGCTTGCCGTCCCGATAGTTTGGAGTGGTTTCATTGACGAAGAACGAGCTCAGATCACTTGATACCAGGACGCGAAATATTATGCACATGAATAAAAGCATGCATCTTAAGTCTTCTGTTCCGCGCCTCTACACATCTCACGTCTTCCAGGTGGTTGTGGAATATTGAACTCTGAATGTCTTTACAACAGGATTATTCTGGTCAGGGAGCATGAGGTAGTAGGCACAGGAGCGCTTCTATACAAAGCAGCGGAGGACGCTGCTGAAATACTCGGACTTAACTTTAGTATCAGGGAAGAGCAAAATGCATCAAATCTGATCTATCTCCAGTTCTCACTCCTGAAAGTCCGGATTCAGAAAGCGAAGGAGAAAACCTTCTAAGAACAGCTCCTGAATAACAGGATTCACGGCATCTTCCACAAAAATGTGGAGGGTCAGTCAATGTCGTGTGAGCTAACTTTTGCTTTCCTTAAATCACCCGGATTGAAGTCGGGCACGGAGGGTTTCATTTTGGCATGTCAACATGGTGCCATTTCTATCTTCACATACCATCGCCACATTTCGAGCGAAGACATTCCGGATGATAGCTGCAGGGCCTGCGATGCACATTCCGAGCATCTAGGACACATACTATCTACTTGTCCAACTCACGCGGGAACGTCCTACATCCAAAGGCACAATGCGACACGAAGAATGCTTTATTACCATCTCTGTCACTCTTACGGCATTAACCTTAATATCGTTCCGCTAAACGCTCCTACGGAAATAGAGTCAATTGTCGAAAATGAAAGTGTCGCATATACTGAAACTTTATATTCTCGACAATTGTTTCTGTTCCACACTCGAGGCCTGACATAGTTCTCCTTGACTTAGAGAAGTGAACCATATTTATTATCGAATTTTCGGCATCAGATGACAATAATATCATAGCCAAGGAGAATTAAAAGGTAGAGAGGTGTTAGCCTCGTTACACGGCATTAATAGGATTATCTTAAAAGAAGTTACTAACGTGGAAATACTTGACGTATTTCTGCCTCATATATTCTTTAAATTTATCTGATGTTGTTGAAACAGTACAAGAAAATTAACATTGTCATGTATAAAATGTTTAGGAATACAAATATATATCTGGCTCAAATCGAAATGGTGGAAGATTATTTTATCATGAGACATCGATGTAGCTCAAGAAATACGTATCTGACGAAAAAAATGTCTGCAATAAAAACTTTTTATTTTTAAGGGGGAAGAGCGACCTCGTAAAAATTTACTCCGCCCCCTGGAGATATTCTTTATTGCTCAAATATATTTTATACAAATTCTATATTCTGTTTTCTTTATACAAATGGTCGGTTGGTTTTGAAATGTGATGCGATTTCCTTATATGTCGTGTAATCCCCATGAGTGTCGATTATAGTTTTGCAGCGTCGGAGCACAGTTTCCACCAAACTTTCGTGCATAGTGCAGGGTGAGGAACTTCAATTGTCACACTGGTATCGAGTCAACTGTTTGATGTTGAACAATTGCTTTCCCTGACTATTTCCTTCAGCAAACCATTCCTCTGTAGACTTTATCGAAGCCGTCTGATAGAATTTAAGCACCCTTTCGACGTTTCGGTTTGCCAGTGAATACGTGCATTGCGCTAAAACCCAGCTTGGAGAAGCAAGCCTGCAAATGAATCTTGACCGGATGCATAATGCTGCGTTGGACGAATGGTAGATCGTGTACAGACTACTCTCGTGGTGTGCGAACCCATGCCCAGAACTATGACTGATATGTGAACACTACGTTCGACCAGTCGCTTTCGATATTTCGTTTGCTTTTGCCAGTCGCTTATTAATGTGCACAGTGTCTCATTATACATACCTAGTAGACCTTAAACAGGGTTATATCATCTGTACCCTTATTAACAAAACTTTTTGGGATCGGTGCATATTATAGTTGGGGTGCTTCTCAAAAAATTTGATGATTATCGATACGTCTTCCCGTTATTTTGAAACGAATGATACTGGACCAAAACTTACAGCGCATCTTAAACTAACATTTCCTGAGTTCCATACCATAGATAATTTCTTAGATTTTTTTATTTTGGTGCTTTGGTTGAGCTGGTTACGTTGGTGAGCCTATGATTGGGTGTCGTTGTATTCCCTCATTACATTGAACACTGACGGCAGGGTACAATCGAAAAAAAAGGAAAAGTCGAAAGGCTTTTACTGGAATTAATAATGAAATCGCGGTGTCAGCCACAGCCTCTCATTACATTCATGTTAGTACTCGACAACTAAGCCATGATACACATGTGGTTTCACCATGACGGTTGTCCAGCGCATTATTCGGCATTCGCGCAGAGGAGATCCGTTAAAGTGGCCTACCAGATCTCCAAATCACTAAGCCAAACATTACGCGAAACAACTATGGAAAACATGGAGCAGCAAATCAGTAATGCTTATAACCAAATAACACCAGACACACTCCGCAGTTATGCGCAAACTTTGGAGGCATGGATTAGCATTTATTTCAAAGTAGAGAAAATCATTTTGAGCACTAAATGTAAAATGTTCGTCGAAAACAAGCATCCCGATTTTAAGAGGCGAGAGGACTCACAGAAAACAAGCACCCCGATTTTTCTACTCCCCTTTATCCTCGTTTCCAATGAAGCGTCATGTGGCGCGAACGGAAACAAACTTTAAAATTAAAACTTACGTTAAAAAACCCAGGGTTTTGTAGTTTTGGGGCAAATTTTTATGGAATCGCTTTTTCCCTCGAAAATAAAAATTTTTTATTAATGAAATTTTTCTCGTTAGATGCGTATTTCTTGAGAAATTTCGATGTTTCAAGATAAAAGAATCACTCCGTAGAATGTTGTCTTTCACAAGCTACATCATCAAATAAAAACTCAGAATTTGAATTAGCTTTATTTGGTATTACAAAATCATCATGTTCATTCAAAGGATAGTACTCAACGCCATCTACTGAGTGCAGAACTTTCTCTAATAGAGTCTACAAAACATTTATCAGTCCACAGTTGGAAGGTCCGAAAAATATTGCTCGTATACTGTTTGGTAATAAATATTTATGCTGCCTTCCTTTTTTGTCATTTCGAAGAAGCGAATCGAAATTATCGATAAGCAGTTTTATCTGCTGTATTTTAAATTGCATCTTGACTATGACTGAGTTAAAAAATATAAATCTCAGGTTTATGTAGGTTCACTCTTTGGTCTGAAAGTATTTCTCTAGAATCCTGCAACGAATTGGGAATTAGGAGGTACCAGATACCCAGAGCTAGCGCCACGTAAAGGTGGTCTTTGAACTAGATCGTATGTACTAGGGTGGCCCAAAATCACAGACTTTCGATTTCTTATTATTTGCTACTGGAAACCTGTTCCTCATGCTGAAAAACTAATGTTCATGTTTTAAAATAATTTTCAAATAATATTTAGAGGTGACGCCATGCTCTTAAAATTTTCGTTTGAGCAGCTTTGTTACAGTAAGAGAATTATGGGGAAGTGGACGAGGTACTTAACGGCTAATTTTATGGCCTTGGGCTTAGGTTATCAAAATAGACAATAAGAATTTAAAGGTTTCTTTTACCAGTACTTGTCTGCTGGCTGCTTTTCTGAACTTCTAAACATTTGCAACAAGAGGATTTTTTTCAAATGCATAGATCTGACGAGTGTAAAGGAGCATTCATATACTCTCCTCTACAAAATATAAAATTAATTTTTACCAATAAAAATATTTTATTAGTTAAAAAATTGCTGATGCTCCACATTTAAAATTTTTTTAATAATTAGAAATAATTATTTGTTTAAACCAATTTCATGAAAAAAATTGTTATTGAACATTTTTTATTGATAAAATCATTTTACTGGTCTAAAAATTTGCATGTTTCGAACTTCAAATGTTTAAATAATTAAAAATAATTATTTGTTACAACCATTTTTATAAAATATTATTGGTTACTTCATATTGTTATCGATAAAACAATTTATTAGTTACTCAATCTTAGACGCTGCATAATATTAAATGTTTGAATAATTGAGAATAATTATTTGTTTCAATAATATTAATTATAACTAAATTGGCTTATATAAAGATTCTTTTTATAATATAAATCCATATTTTAGGATTTTTTAGGTATAGATAGAGTATAGTAGACCTTTAGTGGATGAACCGATGCAACACGCTCACCAAAAAATAAGTAATTTATGGACTACCTTCTTTAAACGTATTTTATATTATTATAATTGAAGAAAAATGAAGGACTTAAAACCAAATTTCAAGAGTATGAGACAAAAGCAATATTTTTTAATGTCTTTTGAATCATATTTTGAAAATTTCGTAATAATTCTTTCGTATAGCAATACGTAAATGAAAATTTGCAAAAATAATATTTTCATCAATTTCTGGTTGTGCGTCGCACATTAAAGTTTTCAAATTTGAAATGCTTTTAAAAGTCAACCTTACCTTGCCCCGTTCACACGCTGTCGACATCAGCGCGCGTACAGTTGGTCTGCGATCTAATTATTATCTTAAAAGTGCGCGGCTGTGTACTTTCCAATGTGTGGATCGCTCCTGGTATCTCTCATTCAGATGTGATCGTTCACGGAAACAAGCCCAGATTCAGTTGTAAGCTAACCTCGAAAGAGGTAAGACGTGGCAGAGGCCTCCTGAATAACATCATCAATAGACTTCCAGTAGAGCTGCATGTTCCTGGATACGAGTATTGTGGGCCAGATACAAAATTAGCAAAACAACTTGCGCGTGGTGATCCTGGAATTATTCCCCCTCGCGCGGCTTGTAAGGATAACGATATCGATTCTTTATCAAATAGAGAAAACGTTAAGGCAAAAAACGTAGCTGATAGGATGTTAGCTGAAAAATCTTGGATTCGTGTAGTTTTTAGAGAGCCAGATATAGGTGAGAAGGCAGCTGCTTGCGGAATAACTAAGGCAATAAAAATGGAATGAAAATTTGGTATCGGTCTTAAAAATAAAAGCTTAGCTAACACACTCAAAAAAATAGTTTCAGCAGCTAAAAAGCAATTATACCAAGTAATGATGCTCAAACTGTCATTAAATCTGCTATTAGAGGTGCATGCGCAGCTGTAAGAAAGACTGGTGAAAAATGAAATGTAAAAAAACCTCGCGTTTTACTAGTGTCAAAGAAATGTAGGGTTTTCTACTCTATATCATACCCATCTTTCCTGGTAAGTGCTACTAGAGCGCTAGCTTTTGAAGCAAAACTTAAGTTCAAGTTAAAAAAATCAAAGTGATGCTACCTCACCGAACATTAACCGAAGCAGATTTAGTGAAATTCACAAAATCTTTGATAATTAAAGCGGGTGTCCCACGTAAAAAATAATCATGAAAGGTATTACAATTCTGATATATTCATATGTGGGCATTTATGTCTGAAATTTGTATTTATCAATTAAAATCTAAAGTATGTAAAATCTACATAAATGCAGAAACTAATGATTTAAAGTCAGTCAAAGGCTAGCCGTCATCATGGATGATTCATGGACACTAACATTATCGGGAACTTCTTTGATCCTAGAAAGTCAGTATTTTTCCGCCGATTGAGTTGTCTCCGTAAAAAATTATACTATTGGTCTTGTTGAATTTCTGACCTTCAACTCAATTCCCAATTTAGACATTAGTGCAAATGAATTGTACGTGGGTAAAGGAATAATTGAAATACCTACAGGAAGTTATGAAATGGGTAATATACAGCGCTATCTACAGAATCTTTTAGTAAAAAATGGCGTTGAAATTCATATTAGGCCTCATAATAATACATTACGAAGAGAAATATATTGCAATCAAGATATACATTTTAAAAAATCACACTCCACTGCACTTTTATTGGGTTTTATACCTACAATATGGAAACCTAATAAACAACATATATCTGACAAACCAGTCTCCATAATTAAAATAAATGATCTCAGAGTTCAATGTTTTTTCCGTTATACCACCAGGATATAAGATCGTATAAGTCCCTTCTCACATCATTTACTTGCCGATAGCCGTCAAGACAATTGATCATATACAACACCGTATCGTTGATCTAGAGGGACACTTAGTTAATTTTCGTGGAGAAAATATAACAAACAGACTACACATCAAGTCTTTACGATAATGTTTATAGTTTTCCACAAAAAGGTTTGGTTCGGCTATAATTCTTTAGTGCCATGCAGCAAGCGGATCACTTGATAACAAGCTGTCAAAATAAGATCACGCCACTCGAAAAAAGAAGGTAATAAAAAGATTCAAGACTTTGTATGCTTGTAACTGTATTTTATTATATTAGCATGAAATTGTTTGTAACAGAAGCAGAAATTAACTTTGAAACTCCCATAATTTTTTAAGAATTTGCCACTCATTGTGAAGTACATGTACACCAGCCATACGCTTCATCAAGCTTCTATAACAGGGATGAGATTATAATTACTTTTTAAAATCCAGATTATTGTCTTCTGCCAATCAAAAGCTCACTTCACTATATACCAGGAAAATTAACCAAGGATAACGGAACGCCCCTGACTAACACAATTCTAGTTAATAATGCAATCTGTAATTTACTTGAAGAAGCAAGATATGAAATCAATGCAATAGAAATTTATAGAAATAAAAATTTTGGTCTCACTAGTCTCATGAAAAATTATGCATCTCTAGATCTTGGGCAATGACGTTACATACAGAATACTTTCTGGCTAAAAATAAATAATAGTAATTTTGTTTTGCTGAATATTATCACAAAATCATTGTCAATGCTAAGAATGAACTTATTTTGAATAGATCAATAAGTGATGCAAATGCCTACTTTCAACTACATAAAACCAATAATGTTACTGTTGTAATTGTTTTATGTTGGTGATACTATTGTTTGATTTTATTCAAAATTTGCTTAACCTCAAACTGTCAGTGTGATTTTTTCTTACGTAAACTTCAACTTTTATCTTCTCGAAATGAGGTTTTATGAATCTGAAACTTTAAAAATACCCCTTTGTCACATTTTTCACCATAAAAAGATCGCCTTAGGCATACAATGTTGAAATCTTATCCGGCTATATGGCCTCATACGCAACTCCATACCGAACATAAGGGCCCTTTATATGCGGATGTCCGCAGATGGTCTTCTGACTAAATTTCTAGTAATAAAAATTGTTTATAGAATTACGCATTTTACATATGAACACTTTTGTCATTTTCTCAAGAGCTACTTATATAAATATGTAGAAACTGAAATTTCTTCAGGGTGTACTAAATAACCATATTATGATTAGGTTTTTGGACAAAAATTAAAACGTTATTTAGAAATGTTTAGATTATGGTATTTTTTGCGACATTGAAACGTTTTAAACAATATAAAACAAAATTTAATATAAAAGCACATTCGCTATAATGTTTTAACTCGTAGAAAAATTTGTTAAATTTTTCAAATTTCAGTCTGAATAAACGGTACTTTTATATTGAAAACCGGCTAAAATGTGCATCTAATTCTTAAAAAGTATCATGAAAATAATAATCATTATTAATGGCTGATTTAATTCAACTGAGAATCACGCTCGCGAAGTTTATTAATACTTTTTGCAATAAAAAACAGTACATTGGTCATAAAAAACAGCTAAGTTTTGCATTTTTCATAATAATTGTTGGTACGAAAATAACAGGTATTATCCTGCTTTCTAAATTACAATTTGAAAAATTTAAATGAGAATAAAATCATATTTAAAATCCTATTTAACATCAAATAATCAAATTAATGCGCAGAATTCCTGAAAATAAAAACAATAATGCAACGACAACATTGGGTCATTCCACATAAAATTTTCCTTTTGCAATTTGTAAGAAGATAAGAGTTTTCTTAAAAAAGAAAAGAAAAAAATGATCTTGTCAATGAAAAATGAAAAAGTGAAAAAAATGAGAAGTCAAGCAACAAAATCTCCTTTCTTCTCTTTTTTGTGTCTTGATTCTCGGGTGGCAGGGAGAGAGCATCGTGGTTTCGTTACTATTCCCGCCTGCTAAAATTTTATTTGCTTTGATAATTAATCACGCACAAGTATGTTATTTTATTGTGACTTATTACTAATAAAATAATTAAGACGAAAGAAATGAAAAAGAGAAGAAAGTTTGGTTTTATTTTCAGGAATTCTGAACGTTATTTGGATTTCATTCTTTCTGACTAGAAACTATTCAGCATGTGTCTGTTCACAAATTTACATGAAAGAATAATGCTTATAGAAGGCTGCGTCTAGCTGTCCCGGAAAATTGAGAGTGGAAAAAGGGAATGGACTAGTCGTCGACTAGTAAGTTGATACTTGAATTACACGAACAAAATTTTTGAAATTTTATATTTCATATTTGTAAAATTTGTTTATTCATAATATTATGTAAAAAATTGCCTGATAAGAGGTGAAAGGCGTAGACAAGGGTGAATTATAAGGGCAGCTTCGTTCGTCTTGATGTTCAATTTAAATTTTAGAAAGCATTTAAAAGAGCCCTGTACATTTTTAGAATTTTGATTTTGTTTTTATTGAAATACTTCCGTAAGAACAGCCAGTAATTTTATCACAACTGATGGAGTTCATGGAATATAAATGAATTAAATTATCTGTAATCAAATTCAATTAACTGGGAGATGGAGCACTAAAGTCATCCTGGTGCAGCACTACCGAAGGTCATTTCCGCCTCGTTAAATTGTTTTACAACAGAACAGCTGATGTTATGATACTTAATAATGTGTCCCAACACCTGCTTAATACTGGTATCTGAACTGCGATCCTTTAACAGCCATGATATACAAGCAAGGTTTTTGTTAAAAGAACAATTACCTCTAATGAAAATAAATAACAATCAAAGATGAATTCAAGATTAGATAAAAAGTTTGGTATTTTTCTAGTTGATGTGCCATATCTCTGAGAAAAAGTATCAGTTCAAGATGATCCAAAATGGAAGTAAAAAGTAAAAAGGATTACGTAATAATGGCGCAATCATTTTTAAGAGACCGGTATCACTGTTAGGTTTATATTGTTTAAAACTTAAATTAACCTTTTTTACGTTCTGATGAACATATCTCGAAATCCTACCGTATAGAACAAATTTGGACAATGGATTTGTTTTTAGGACGTTAAAACCCCTTGGGATCGCCTAATTGGACTTTGGGTACAAATTTTTTCGTTATATATAATTATTATATGTCATTTTTTTCGTATTGGTGAATGTTTAATTAAATTGTCTGATATTATAAAATGAGAAACCTTAGTTAGGGACTAAAAAGTATATCATGTGAAAATGTGCTAGGAATGCTACAAATAATTTTATAGCGTGAAAACTATTAGAGCGATTTCATATTATGAAATTGTTTCTGATATACAGGGTGTCCACGACTGAAATGTTCAGACTTATACAGCTGAATTAAAATATTTAAAAAAATCAAAAATTTGTTTTTAAAAAATCAGGTTAAAGTTTTGGTCTTTAAGTTATAAAATATTCAGGCAGGGCCAATCAGAAGCACGGTAGAAGGAGACGTGCGTACTTTATTGAAGCGAGCACCAAGGTGGTGTTAGCGACGGAAGAACAGCGGCCACTACACTACGTTGCGTTGGACTCCTTTTCATGCACGCATGACTACTTATACCGCGCTCCTGAAGTTAATGTTTAAAGATGTTTAAAATATTTTGAAATGATGTAGGCAGAAAACTGTCCTTACACAGCGGCAGCTGTGTAAAAATTATTTTGGTTAAAACTTGATCTCACGTAAACCCGGGTTTTTATCATAGCAGGTACAAAATTAGGAGCATGATGTTGTTTGGAGTTCGTCGTTTACTACTGCTATCCTCACACAACGGCTGCTAGCGTTGGAGGTGACAACAGTCACCTCTGAATGTTTTCTTAGAGCTAACATTTTCCACTCTACAGGTTTTTAGTCGCTTGCTTCTTGATGCTCTAGAAAGCTTCTTACAATGCGAAGGATTTAATGATCCGTCTGAATGAAGACATCCAAATATAACACACAATATTCGTTTTCTAAAACGGATATTGAAATATCTCTATAGTTGTTGATGTATAATGTCTACCATGTAAGTACGTCTGTGCGCATATTCTCTTTGAGCCATTACGCGTAAGGAGAGATTTTTTGTAGTATGTATCCTTGATCGGCACAATAGACCTACCAAGGACCAAATTCCTTCTTGAGCTATTGCAAGAAATATTTTGTTATCTCCCGCAGCTTCAAATATTTAGAAATGTTTAGCTATCCATCTAATTTTTGAAGAAGTAACACTACGACTGACTACTTTTCAATCTACCATTCTGTCTCTAAAAATTAGTCCTATTGAGGAACTCATTGGCCGCCCCCTCATTAATGTAATTTATCTCCGAGTCCGGAATGTGTACCCTCATTAGGTGTTAAACGATTTCATTAGCCGTACTAGCCACTTCAGTTAAGGCAATATTATTATTTTATACAGACACGATAAGTTACCCGTCATAGTTTTCTGAAATCTAGAAGTGTCAGGTATATTCACGATTGCCTAATAATACACCATCCAAGTGTCTTTTAAGGCATTTTCTATCTAAGTATTATATACTGTTAAGGTTGCCCTATATAACTCCGAATTGCCATTCGTGTTGTGCCTCTTAAAGAGGCGTCGATAATTCGTTTTCAGGTCCACAAATGTAGGATTCCACCAGGGGGAATCCCTGTCTGTTTTCTTAATACGAAGAAAGCAATTGTTTTCGTACGATTTGTTCATACCTTTTTGTAGAATGTCAACCCAAAATACAATTTGTTCGATAGATGTGATTCTGCCCTTCATAGCGCCGAGCAAACTTCTGAGATCCTCCCTATGAGTATAACTAGCTGTCAAGGAAAAGCATATCTGCCTATGATCCGATAGGGACGTATCCAACAATCATGCAATCCATTGAACATTTCGCTAATACTTCTCGAACGTGAGGTAAATCCAAGCAGCTCGAGAATACTAGACGTCACGAAAATGAGTATATTACCCAGATTCAATTAAGTTAAAATGAGAAGTTAAGAGCTAATCTAATAAAAATCACGTCTATGTTCGGTGTCTTTACTAACCCAAGTCAAATTTTACGCGTTAGCATCACATCCGATGATCAATGGAGAACCTTTAGCACAGTAGTATTCCACCATATTCCTTGATTCCTCAGATGTTGATGAGCCCTTGGAGTCAAATGGTAGGCATGCTGAGAAAATTGCCATAGGTTAGACTTCTCGGTCGCATCTTCTTCTCGTCCCTTATTTCACTCAGTGTTTTGTGATCAGTATATCTCCTCTTTGGCGTCCCCGTTTATCTGGTTATCTCTTTCAATTGATTTACCAATTGGCGTCTCTACCCTTTCCGAATGATCTAAGGCTGCTTTGGTAATTTCCATTTCCACAGGAAAAGATGCTTATCTCAGAGGAATCGTAGCCGACTCCCCTTGGGTGTTTTGTTTTTGATTTTTGAAAAAACTCATTTTATTCATACGAGTAGCTAGGGAAATATTTGGCCAATCACTATAGGGGCTCGCTCGCAGAGGTAAGGCAGTTTTATTTAGAGTGTTAGCCCGTTGACTTTAGCATCGAATTCACGCTGATAATTCCACCATATTAACGACAAACTCTTACGGTAGGGGGTCGTCTGTCTGCGGCTTCCGTGTCGTTGCTACCTACGACAGATCTAAGGCTTCCTCCCTGCGGCTAGCTCTTAACATGCCTTCTCCTTGGCAGAGAAAATTAATTTCCTAACTTAAGGGGTAGTCGAGTTCATGCTTTATATAGAAGAGGGTCATATTCACATAGCATTATATCAGTTCATACAAGTTATTGGTCTAAATTTTTTTTAGGTTGGACCAGATTCCTTTTTTCTGTATGAGTGTAGTCCGTTCTTACATCAACCACTACGAAATTGATGTTTTCGACTTTACATATCAGGTGAATATGCAGGCCAGATGGTGTTGTGTCGAAAAAAACTTCTTCCGCTACAAGTTCATTGGTAGTGATTGCTGGAAATTACTCCTCAGATATTATGAGGTTACCGCAAAATTCCTTGAAGTGGGTCCCTCCTGATTCATCGCTCTCTCTTCTGTATTCTCTTTCTCGCATTAGATAACACCTTTATTTTGTCAACAATATGCTGCTTGATTGTAAGCAGCTTTGATTATTTCATTGTGTGCTTACAGCTCCTGAGTTAATGGGCGAACATTCGAATCGTTTCCGTGAACGGTCTACTAGATGTAATGCTGTAAGGCACACAGCAAACACAGGCCGCATTCTATCTTGCCCATCAAATCTTCTTGTTTAATTGATATTAGAGTCTCTTGGTGTTTTGATCAATCGTCAGTGTTAACTTTCTATTTAAATTAGCCAAAGTTCTCGCAAAATCATAAACTGAACAATTGATAGTCCAGAGGTTTAGGCTTAGGAGGAACCTAGATGTCAATGTACCATCGAACATCCATAACTGGAACAGCAAGGGACCGAGACAGAAGTTCGAGTTATAGAGGTGTCCGGGTTACGGAGGTTCGACTGTATATAGTATGTATAAATATGATTTATGACGTAAAATATAAAAAATGAAAATTCAATTAATTCAAGAATCATTTGTTCAGCGTTCGAATAATTGTTGGTCCTGAAAAGGACCGATTGTTTATAATGTGATGAGGAGAGGGGGGCGAAAGATTTTATTTTACATATCGACAGCTGCTTTTTCCCCATGCACTTTCTTCGCAATAATGTCGTGACGATGTTTGAACTTCTGCAACCAGCCATTACTCGCCTTGAAGTTAGACCAATCTAAACTGCTAGCGAACTCTTGAGCTTTCGCCTGAAGTATCGGGCCACTGACGGGGATCTTCTTATCGCGAGCTTGTTTAAACCACTTCGTTACACATCCATCTAATTTCTCATTCGTTGCCTCTCGGCAGCTTTTTCTACTTTGATTCGTCTGAGACCTCGAATAATCTTGAATAATTTCATCCTTGTTTTTCAGATAAGTGGAAAGAGTATTCTGATGAATTCTGAAATCAGCAGCAATTTCCGGCTTTTTTTTCGCTTCTTTTTGAACTTATCTAATCACAGCAACTTTTTCAGCTAAAGTCAAAGCTTTCAAAGTTCTTTTAGTTGATGGGGTCAGAATAGACATTTTGTAATTGGCAAAAGCAAACGCAGACCGCAAACCGATGGAGACTGTTGCCTCTGCAGATTGTCGATTTCCGTTTAAGAATAACGGTCACTGCGATTGGCGTAATTGGGGTAAAAACCCGGCGCCGCCTGAGAATTGCAATATAAGTGTCGCGCCAGTTTGTGAGAAATCCCAAAAATCGTCTGGGTTGCTCCAGAGATTTGTATGAGTAAAGCCATACCTAAAATAAGGCCACGTAGGGCAATAAAGTTGGGGCGACAGTCGTTGGGAAAATCCCAGAGACTGTTTTTGGGGAAAGCCAGAGACTGTCTGCGCTCTATTGACGTTTAAAGCCTAAGCAAAATTATGATCTCTAATTAGAAAAGTTCAAGTTATGGAGGTTCGACAGTATATACTTACTTTCCGCTGTTTGTCTTAATATTACTTCCTCATCTTGTTGTGCAGCTTATTCAAGCAGCGGTTGACGAAGCTCTCCAATACACATCTTTTTTCAACAGGTAGGCGCATTGATTTCGCAATTACTGAATCGAAACGTGCTGATGCTCTAATCTAGGTATTTCTGGCACCACATAGTGTACATACGCGCTAGAAGACCTTTGTTATCAGGGATAATGCTGGCATCGTAACGGTCTACTAAGCGAATCCTAAGTATTCGGATCTAAACAATTCCACATGACCATCGAATCAGTAGCCCGAGTTCATATGAAATCTGTCTTTACAGGAAACCTAAAAATTTCATTTTAAAAATTCCCTAACTTTTCTCCGATTTTTTCGCGGCTATTCATATTCAATAGCATATTTTATTCTTGTTACATTTTCAGCCAGGAGTCTTTTATTTACAAAAGATTCTACCTGAGAGAAAGTAAGAGTAAACTCTTCAATAGAAAACGCATCTATTAGTATAATGGTGCCTCTGGGGCCCATTTCAAGTAGCTATGTGCATACTCACACCTGTATATACACCTCATTTGTATCCATCTTCACGCAAACGTCATGCCCAGAAGTGCCACTCGTTGATTGACACGTCGATTGTCGAAAGGGAATAACTAGAACTCGGCGGGCGTATTAAGAAACGGGGAGGATTTGATTTTCACGAGACAGGTGCCTAGTCTGATGCATATAACCTCTAGAGAGAATATCGGTTTTTTGTAAGCTATATTTTTTTTTTATAAAATAATATAATGGAGTTGTAAGAGGGACCAGTTAAATTAAATTTCACTGTGTTAATAAATGTAAAGAATAGAAAAGTTCGAATTGTGTCAAAATTATCTAAAAATGTTTTGGCAATTTTGACTATTTTTAAGTTATGCTGTTTTTTTTTGCTGGATCTGCCGATATTTTCTCGCCAATAAACTGAATCCTTTCACAGGAAACTCTGCTACCCACATCCAAAACTCTTTTGACTTTATCAAAAAGAT
>JAAAKG020089825.1:0-16378 GCA_010014905.2 Druon quercuslanigerum | reverse complement strand
TTGGTTAGACGCTCGGACTTCACCTCAGAGGTCCGTGGTTCGATCCCTGAGCCGGTACCTCTGGAAATTTTTCTATGATAAGTCCGGGACAGCCCCGTGCAAAACTATACTAAATATATGTAGAATCCAACTCTAAACAAAAATGTCTTTGACATGTTAGACTGTAACCATCTTAAGCCTGTGACAACACTTTAGTAATAATAATATGGTAATAATTATTGATTGATTTATTTATTTAGAAATCCACGGGCGAAGCCCTTTATTACAGAAAAAGTCTTCAACTCTAACTAAAATTAAAATTCGTATCTATACGATTGTTAAGACAACTATAGTTGAAACGAAGCATAAGCTGCACTATAATCTCTTAAATTAATAATGTTCTAGAGAGCTGACCTGAAATACGCAGGAGAATCGTCAAAATAATCAATTGTATCACAATAAAAGTTAGCTTCTCTGCAGAATCTCGTGATCGCTAAATTTTGACCGTAATTAGTGCAACGTTTAAGATGTCGTACAAAAAGGTCAGATCAGCCAACTCAAATCGTGAGCTAATCTTAGGAACGCTGAACAGCGTCCTAATTGTACCATAATCGTGATCAAATATATGCATAGGCATGCCTAGCTGCCTGGCCGGGAAGCGTAGGAAGCGGTTCTGTACACCTTCGAGTCTGATTTTTCCTAACACGTTCCGAGGTGACCAGATTATGGACGCGTATTCTAAATGAGGTCTAACAAGAGAGAAGTACAGTGTCCTAAGGGTAAGTAAGTTATTAAACTTCGAGGCGTTCCGATTTACAAAACCCAGGGTCCTGAATGTCTTGTTTATGACGTATGTTACCTGTTCCTCATATGTTAAATTAGCTTGAAGAAGAAGCCGAAGGTCTCGAACACATAAGACCCTCTGCAGCACCTGGTATGATATTATGTAAAATTGTTCAGAGACTAGTTTTCTTCTCGAAAATGAGAATAATATGCAATTTTTACATTAAATTGCATCCCGTTCAAATTGCACTAAGCTTGCAAGCGATGAAGATCGTCCTGCAACTCATTGCAATCCAAGACGGAACGGATGACTTAATAAAGTTTTAAATCGTCAGCATACAGTAAAAAATTGCAACAATTGCGGTGTGGATGTCGTTTACATGCAAAATGAACAACATAGGGCCCAAGTGCGATCCCTGGGGCACTCCCGATGCTGCGTGAAAAGCTTGATAATAACGGTCTCTTATGCGGACAGAACGAAATCTCTCGCTTAGATTGGTCGTGAGCCAGGAGAGCATGTTTGTGGAGACTCCAAGAGCCTGGAGTTTTGCCACGAGAATACCATGATCTACTTAATCATAGGCTTTAAAGAAATCGGTATATATCGCATTAACTTGGTGACCGGCCTCAAGGTAACTCAAATAACTCGTATACTCACAGAGGTTTGTGTTCGTCAAACTCCCTTTCCTAAAGCCGTGCTGCTTATCTATAAGGATATTAAATAAAGCTAGAAATAGCTTATCGTGTACGATACTCTCAAAAATATTAAGAATTGCACTAAGGAATGTTTTCGGTCTGTAATTCTTGACATCGTTCTTATTTCCATCTTTATGGATAGGAATGATAATACCATCTTTCCAGACAGACGGGAAGTACCCGTTCGTAATTGATTTATTGAATATTATTCGAAGCGGTTCGATTAGTACAACGTAGCATGACTTTATCAGGGAGGGGGAAACACCATCAGGACCTTGTTCGCATCGTGGTTTATCAATTTTGGTTTAATATCTTCTGCACCTATATCCACAAAGGAAAAATCGATAACATCAAAAAAGGAGGATCGAATATTAGGTTTTGTGGGGCTAGCGTATACCGAGTCAAAATAGTTAGCAAATAAATTTGCGACGGATTCGTTCGTCTCAGCATGTTCATCTTCCAAGGGCATTTGGCTAGGTATATCGTTGGTGTGCCTAATCGAATTTACATAAGCCCAGAAACGTTTTGGGTTGGCAATAATAGAATTTTTAGTTCTTATTATGTAATCGTTGTAACAGTGGTATAACAATTCGCTGCTCAGCACTCTTAAAAATGAAAATTGCAAGTAGTCGTTTAAATTGCGTATGCGTTTGTACGTTGCATGAACAGCTTTTTTAGCTAAAATTAAATTTATTAAGTCACGGCTAAACCACGGAGGAAAGGTAGAAGTTCTGAAGCTTTTAACAGGTACAAAATAGTCGAAAGCTAGGTACAGATTAGAATAAAAAATGTTCACAGGCTCATCTACCGTTGCAGTTGTTAGTAAGTTTGACCAGTCAATTTCCCCTAAATAAGTGTAGATCGAAGAAAGATCTGCGTTTTTAAAATCGAATCTAGTATTATAATTTAAACTATTATAAGGTTTGAGCGAACCGCTCTTACTGACTAGATCAAGTATTAAGGGAGGATGATAATCATCAACAGGTAGAAGGGGATCAATAGCCACGCGATATTTGTCTGGTTTGTGGTTAGTAAAAATGAGATCCAACCAGGAGCTATCAACGTTGTGATTGTCATTAATTTGGGTCAAAGTTAAAAAATCTAAGGAATCAGAAACAAGGTTCACGGACTCAGCTTGTAATCTAGACGATCCTTCCTTTGCAGAGCAGCTAGGAACCCTGTCGAGATCTCTGTTTCAAACTGCATAGGGCATATTAAAATCGCCTGAAATAGTAAAGATGGCATAAGGGACGATTTTGGAAGAATGTAAAAAGCACCTAGAATGTGCGTTGATGAGCCTACTGTAAGTTTCACTAGAGTGTGCTCATTTATGTTGATGATGGTGAGAATATGAATACAACCCAGATTGTAACGGGTGGCCAGAAATACCCCTTCTCCTCTTTCACAATCGCTTGAAAACTTGCTACGATCTCCACAGAAAATATCAAAGCCCTTAAAGCCTAATTCTGACAAATCTATATTTATGTTTAACCAAGTCTCATTCAGGACAATAATATTGTATGAGGTTAAAGGAATGGAACTGCGTAACAAATGCAGTTTGGTTTATATACCCCTGATATTCTGGTAATATATTTTTGTAGGCGCAAGCCACTGGTATTTACACTGTTACTTACACTTACACTGCCACCAATTAGCGAGAGATTACTCACACTACATTGCGAAGTTTCCTCTGTTATGATTTGCTAACAGGCTGTGTCGAGACCGATGTAGAATTGTTGCATCGACTCATTTTTTTCAGAATAGGGATCATTTGGCGAAATATCAGCTTGAGATTGTCCGCCCCACCCAGGCGACGAGTTTTCAACGTGGTTTTTATTTTGGAAATTTCCTGTAACTGAATTTTTGTTTTGTCGAAAGCAATTCGAAGTTCTTTCAGTTTCGTCTCGTTCGCGGATTTTTTGTGCTCCAGGAATGCACGCAGTAACGCATGTGCCGACTCTTCCGATTCGCACACTATTTTGACAAGTCGAGGCTTTATTTGCTGCTGCAAAAATACTCCAATTCTGAATGTTTTCGTAATTTTCACGTTAGCTGAGAGAACGCCCGAAAACGTTTCTTTAATAACAGAGATGGGAGAAATTATAGGAGCAGTTTCGCTAGAACTGGGGCTTGCATGCTCAGGGAGATCAGATATAATCAAATTCCTTTTTTTTAATTCCTCTGAAGTATTTCTAGCATGCATTTAAAAACAACCGCTCCCTCTTCCACTAATTAAGAGCTAGAGTTTTGAGATTCAAGATTATCGATCCTACCTTCTACCGTCTCAACTTTCTTTGTCAGGTCCTCCACTACTTTCTCTGTGGTTTTAACTCTGGTAAAAACATTGTCAATCCTGAAAGGCTAGACTGTCAATTTTAGACAAAGATTAGATACAGATATTGAGACTTCTTTTGCCTAAGGCTGGAAGCCGGTGAATGAGTTATTGATAACTCGTTCTTAGTCCTGAATGGTGAGGATATTTGCGTGGTCTGTTGGGATAGGTGACCGTTGACGCGAGGCACAACATCTAGAGTATGCATCGTTAGCAAGCAGTTTGATACTCGCTGCACATGATGGGTGGTAGGGGTGCCATGATGAGAGGAACACGACCATAAGAACACGGAACACTTTACAGCTTTGAGGTTAGATTAGCTTCCGAAAAATGTCAAATCATGAAAGAAAACATCGATCTCGGAGCAAATAAAAGTATCTTTTCGGTAAATGACAGGGTCTCGCACAACCATCACAACTTTGACTACTTTCACATTGAAATCTAATTAGTTTTAAGGAAAGGATAATCAAGAGCACACAAAACACGTTTTCACTAGATAGCGGCCATGCTGAAAAAATTGATGGTCACTTATCAGAAATTTTCCAATATTCGACTTCAAAACGTCAATAAATTTATGGAAATTGTTGGTATTTTTACAGGTAATTGCGGCAACTTAACATAAATTACCGAAAAAGCAATTTTTAACATTATTATATGTTTTTGGAAATGTATGAATTTTCTTTGTAATTTATGGTAATGTTACAAGTAATGTGTAGAAACTGAACATACATGTCATTTTAGATAGTTTTACAGATAGGTATGGTAACTTACCGTAAATTACTTGAACTTAAATTTTAAATATTTTAATAAATTTCCGTATGAAATATTTGGTAATGTATGATAATATTATATATAATTTATAGTAACTTATCATAAGCTGCCCAAAATTTTGTTTAAAAATGTATGGAAATTTGCGTTCCTTTATGGTAATTTTGACAGGTGAAAATAGTGACTTACCATGAATTACCCAAAATTTAATTCAAAACATTTTTAGAAATGTCCTAGAATGAATTTTTTAGTAATGTAGGGTAATATTACAGGTAATTTATGTTAATTTACCGTACATTTCCAAAAATTCAATTTTTTACCATTTTTATAAATTTTTGGAAATTTAATAATTTTCTTGGTCATTTATGGTTATATTACAGGTAATGTATGCGAATTAAAAATACATTTCCCTAAATTCAATTTAAATATGTCTATAAACTTCCGGAAATTGTTGGCAAGTTACGGTAGATTAATCAATTATATATGGTAACTTTCCATAAATTACCGCACAATTATATTCTCGGTAACCCAAATTATCTTACAGTTTTAACAGCAAGTGGGCTGATTATCGTTTTTTAACATTTTTTTTTAAGTTTAATTATTCCTATTTGACATTACTTTTTACTCCCTAGGGAGTTCAAAGGAAAGCTTTCGCCCAGCTCAAATCATGCATGTGTCATCAAAAAATATAATTTACTTTCTCTCAGAGGAACTCAAAACTTGGAAATTTGTTGGAAAGCGGCGAATTCAAATTTTACATTAAACTAATATTTCCCTATTAGGATGAGAACGAAATTCCAAACGGAAGAAAATATTTTATATATTACCGACTTTTCTTAGAGCAAAAGAACAGCACCTTGGATGGGAAAAATATTTTTATATTGTTAAGTGATAAATTTATTCATTTATGCAATTTATATTATACATATGTATTATACATATTATATTATGTTTTTATATATTTTATATATATTTTATATATTTTGTAGATGATATATGTATTAACCTATGTTAAATATAGTTTGAATCACCTGCAGGTAATCTTTGTGAACCGAGATTTTGCGGTTCAACCGTGTTGAAAATGGATTATTTAAGTTTATTTAAAATAATTAAGGTCCCATTGTTTTAAAAGAATTTCAATAAAGATGGGATGGTTCAATAATTATTCATCTCTCAATCATCTTCATATGAATATTTTGGAATAAACGTTAATTATATTTGAATAATTAATAAAAATGAATGAAATTTAATCAATGTTGTATCAATAAGCCCGAACAAATTCTTTTACTTTTCAATAACTTTACATAATTTATAGGTGATAATTGACAGAATGAGAATCAACTAGATTTTATAAAAGTTGAACCAATTTATCGCTATAGCTTTAAATAATTTTGTATTATAAATAAAATTTAATATATCCCATCGAATCTATTAAATCCATTGTTATTACTTTTCAATAATTGTAATTGCCTTATTAAATATAATTCAAGAATCTGAAATAGTTGAATTTTTCGAAATTGAACCCAATCGATTTCTGGAGTTTTAAATAATTTTAATCATACGATTAAAACTTAATAAATTTATGAAATTTAATCTTTTACCTCGAATTAAATTGAATCAATTCTTATCATTTTTGAATAATTTTAATTGCTTGATTGAAAATAATTTAAGCAATCAGAATTAACTATATTTCGCACAATTAAACCCAATCGACTTCTTTGGTTTAAATAATTTTATTCTACGAGTAAGACTTAATAAATTAATGAAATTTAATTTTTTGCCGCGAGTTACATTAAATCAGTTCTTATAATTTTGCAATAATTTAAATTGCTTTATCAAAAACAATCAAAAGAATCAGAAATAATCATATTTTGCGAAATTAAACGCAATCGACTTCTATAGTTTTATATATTTTATTTCATATTAAAACAGATGTTAAGTAATTTTAATGAGAACATTTTAATCACATTTTTCGCTGTAAAATTTCATTCAGTGCATTATTAAATGCAAACAAATAAAAACTATACAATTGCACTCAAAAGTTGTCCCATATTTATTAGACGCAATTGAAACCCATTGATAATCATTACATATTTTAATAGGGATCGATTGAATATGATTGGAAATCTTGAAATTACTAATTTATTGAAAACAATTGGTAAGTAATTTTAATTATACATTTTATTCCCACGTATTGCTATTAAGTTTATTACAGTACAAACATTTAAATATAATTAACTACTATTTAAATGCTTTTAAATAACATAGCTTTTTTATTTAAATTTGTTGAATATTATATAAATGGATTCGGTATTCGAGAGAAGTTTTATTAAATATTATTCAAGTTTATTGAGTTGAATTAAATGTTTGATAATTGTTTTTACTCGATTTCAATCATAAATATCCTTAATTATTGTTTGTTTGAAAAAATGGTGTTTAAAATCAGTGATAAAAAATTATTGACCCATCTTCTATTATTTTAAAAAGAATGTTAATCGTCCATTTTCAGGAGGGAAATCTCACAAAAATAGGAGACATTTACTGTAGAAACCTATTGTATCTCCTTTTGTTTCCTCAAAAAGAAAAATTATCTTTGCCCACCTGACCTGCCTAGGCAACAACCTAGCAGTCTTTTCGGTGAAGGGCGCTGTTTGTTCTTTTGATCGTGTACTTCTAGCATTCTTTCCTGTGAAGATTGTATTTCATGCGTTGTTTCAGGTACTAACAACGCAGTATAGATAATTAAACCCGGATATGCTACAAAAAGGCGACCGTGTTCTCCTGCAGAAAGGCGGTTTATTGTAAAGTGGTCTGGCTTAAGGATCTGGTAAGTTTCGAACACAGAAGTTCTAAAAATTGCATTCCCTTTAAAGCGCATGTAAGCCACCTTTGGTTTATCGTAATATTTTGAAAAATTGGGTTCAATGTACAATATGCCTTTAGGATTTATACCATAATGATGTTTCCTTGGCAGTTCTATATGAACGTCAAAGCCGCCAGATTCCTGCTGCCTACCATTATCTCCAAGGTACATCCAATTGGGTCTCCGATGCTTAAACTTATCCCTGTTCACGAGAGCTGAATTCAACACAGAGTTTTGTCCGATAGCCAGGTCAATCCGGAATTCTCGAAGATCCGTCAAAAGTCTATTTGGATATCTATTTGAAGTTTCACCTGTAGATTCAGTTGCACCTAATTTTGGGAATAAATATTTGACATTTATAAAGTTCTTACACAATAATATATTAAACTTTTTACAATTTTAAATAATCATTGGTCAAGAACTGAAGCCCTATTTAGACATGAAATGCAAAATATCTTTTTCGACCATAACTCAAGCGAATCGCGTGAGACATAATAGTACAAAAAAGTTTGAAATATGAAGCCCTCTAGTAAATTCTGGAGCAAATTTAAACGAATGAGAGAGAACTCAAGTGAAATTGAGAAAATTCAAGAAAATTGATGCGAAATCCTGCAAAAAAAAAGAATCCAACGACCAAATTCGGACCACAACGAACAAAAAAAATGTTTCAATTGTAATCCGGAACTAAATTTTAAAATCAAAAATTTCAGACAAAAATAAATAAGAGGAAAGAAAAATGAGACGGCATCCAACCATGTCCCCCTTCTTCTCTTTTTCCTTCTTTTCATTTTTCTTTCCTATTTTTTTTGTCTGAAGTTTTTGTTTCTGAAATTTTGTTTCAGATTGCAATTGAAGAATTTTTTTTGTTATGGTCCAAATTTGGTCGTTGGATTCTTGTTTTTTATATGAGTTTGCAGCAATTTGATGAGTGGACGTGAACTCTAGTGAACTTCAGTGAATCGACTATCTTCTAGTGAGTTCAACATAATGATGAAAATGACTACAATAGCGTTACAACAAAAATATATTGGTCATTGGATACATAATGAAAAGGCGGATCGGAATAATGTGCTCTTTCTTGAACAAATCTATATTTCTAGCGTTATTTTTGACATAGTACAACAAACTTCACTTGGAACGAAAAACTTCGCTTCACTTCGGCTTTTGACTAACTTCGACCCAAAAAGGCTTACACCTGCTAGTTTTTTCTATTTTTGATTCTGGGATATCTTGCAATAATTCTGAATACAAAAAAGTCGCCTGCGCCCTTTTTTAAAATACTTTATTTTTTATTTTTTTCTTAATATCTTTCTCAACAACATTTCATGAAAGTAACTTAATAGTCGAAGTATTCTGACTCAAATCATAAAGTTTATTTTATAGGAAAGCCTCTAGGAGATGAAAATCTTTCAGAAACTGAATCTACTTAATATTTTCGGAAAATGTAGAGTGGGAAAAGTGGAAGGTTATTTCCAGTCACTGTAAAAAGTTATAGTACACCTCTTTTTTGATGACTGATTAAGTCCTTATATTTTAATTCTGTCAGAGCTAAATAATTTAGCTTTGAAGGGTTGATTGTTCTAGAAATTCTGTATAAATTGAGCCCAGAACAAAGCCCATTTATCTATTTTTTAAGTAGATATTGCAAAAAAAGATATTGCAATAATGAATACTTTCCAATATTCTTGAGCTCATTTTAAAGCTATTCTTTACAGTATCATAACTGCTTATCAGTATTAATCATGCAAGTTTACTTATCGAATTGCAAGGACTTGAAGTTGTAAACAAAAAAATGGAAAAATTACAATATTCTTTGCGGTAATAACAATATCTTTTTAGAATGTATCAAACATAAAATCATGATGTTTTTATTCAATTCCCTCAAAATAAATATTTATGTTATTTTTATTTTCCTACAGATAAGATTTTAACTTCAAGTTCTTGCAATTCGATAAGAAATTTTTTACGATTTATACCAAAAAGATTTTTTGATGTGGTGAAAAAAGCCTTAAACTAAGTCCATGAAAATTGAAAAATGTATATTATTTGGCAGGTTATTGAAAATTTCAGATAACATTCAAGTTAAACATTTCGAGAGAAATCAGCCCTTTAAAGAGAATTTTTTATCTCTTAAATAATTAAAATTAAGAAAACTTAATGAGTCATCAAAGACGAGGTATACGAAAACTTTTTAAATTCACTTTTTTTTAAATGTTGCTTCTTTCGAGCCTATTTCAGGTCCCAAGAACCTGTTTAAAAATTACAGTCTGTACAATTCACCATTCAGGTGATTCTCTTGTTTTTGATAATCGCAAAACATCTGGGAAATGTAAACAGAAAAAATCCTGGAGGAGCAGGTACCTGTAATTTAAATTCAGACGCATAAGAAAGAAATTCGAATAAATGATTTTTATCATGTTTTCTACAATTGAAACCTTGAGGGAGATAACTTCAGACAAACAAAAAATTTGTTTTGCTGCAATCTTTCTTTAAATCCAGAGCATAGACTTATATACTGAGCAAAATGATATTATGTGTTCAATAACATATTTACTACTACAAAATAGAAATATTTCCTTCGCTGAAAACGTATTTATGTTGATCTAACGTGAGTCATCACAGTACTTATTCTCGCCAAAAAAGGTGAATAGGTGACATTCTTTTCGAAAATAGGTGACAAATAGGTGATAAAAAAAATGTTAAATAAGACAAACATGTGATTCAACGCTCATTAGCTCTTTATTATTTGAACTAATCAGAACTTTGCTCCTCTTTACCGCACAATCTATTAAATAAAACTTTTTACTTTAACGCTCATTAATACTTTATTACTCGAACTAATAATCATAATGCAATACTTTGTTCTCATATAATTATTTTAATGCTGACACCGATGGGCAGTATAAATCATAAGGAATTCCTTGGCTTAAACCGGTATACATGCTAGCCTTCTCTTTGTAAGCTAACTTCCTAAATAGGGATGCAAAAGTTGTATCTTTACATTCTGACGGAGAAGGTATCACGACAGGACCTTCTGGTGTTTGCACAATAGGATACGGAGGACGAAGAAATCCATCATCCAGCAGTTGTCGAATGTTACTCCTAATCTTGCCACAACAGAGTACGTCAATGCATTTAGAGACTTACAGAAAGTACTGTGATCCTCGTACCACATAGGGTGAGCTGCAGCAGGTTGCTAGGGTACACATTCGTTATCGTATTCTACAAATACTCAGAGATGCAGAGATATACAGAGAGAATAGAGTATTAAATAGTTTAAGTAGCTAGAGTTAGATTTAAAGATGAAAATTTCATCATGAAAATGATAAATAAAATTGACTTACTTTCTGAACGAACTTTAAAATATTTGCACTCTTTCTTTTTGTGGCTCTTTGCATATATTTTGCAAGAAGTTCTTGAATGAATTTGTAAAACTACTGCTTCGGCTGCCCTTTGAAAGCAATTTTTGCCTTTTTCCACTCATCGATTACATCGTTTTGGACTTGTTGAGTTTTCTTTAAAGAACAAGCTTATCCATGCGCAAGAAACAATTTGTCAAAGTCACTTTTCTTATTAGAATTAATTTTCTCTATTTTTGCACTATCATTGACATGTAATCCATGCACAAATAGTCAGAAACAATCAACTGACCAAGCAGAAAGGAGCAGGGTTCTAATAAAAGCAGGAGTGCGCAAGTAATAGAAGAAATTCGTTCATTTCTGCGCACATGCGATATCAAAATTTTTATCGGTCTTTGCTCTTTTTAAATTCGTTCAAGTGAAAATGTTACGTAAACCGGATTCAAAAATACCCCCCTCCCCCCACATAACTTAAGGAATTGGATCTTCTCTTTTGGTCCGTCAAACTGTAAGAAAGCGTAATCCAATATGATTAGTCTTTTGAAATGTCCCCGATATCATTATGGATAAGAATGTACGAAACATTGATTTAATGTATAGAAAATTTATATCAGATTCTGAAACATAGTGCAAGAAATTGAATGTAACTGTGTTTGGGGGAAGGGCAAAAAGTTCCTAAATAATGCAGCGTAATATTTGAACGATCCCGAAAAAGTGGATAACAAATGTGAACGATTACATTACATGTTAAAATCAAATTTTGTAGTCAAATTACTCCAAAGTTTAATGAAGCACATGGCTTAAATTTTGTACGTTCAAATTTTTCGTGGAAGTCAAATGAACTAGAATTTGTAGCCAGTTTGCAAAAGATGTTAATAATCATTTCACGTTTTGAAATATTCTTTGAAAATTTTCAAAATGTTTAAAGGCATATAAAATTTACAATTTTAATTTTCCTATGCCATTAGATAATTTGCGAGTTTTCTTATCTTCTACCACAAACTTCGATGATATTTTCTAGTATTCTTTTAAACAAATAAAAAGGGTCACTCAGTTGGCAAAAATTCAAAACTAAAAGTGCTTGCGACATGAGGCCCAAAAAATCGAGATCCGTTAAGAAGCAAAGATAAAAATGTTGTACAATCATATTACAATCGGAGAAATGCAAATGCAATAATAATATACGAATAAAGTATAGCATATGATCAGGCGTAAAATCTCCCGAGGAACGGAATAAATTTATAAACGCCTACGAATCACAACCATCACTATTGGTCGACATTTAACAGTTACGTAATTATTTTTTAATTTAGGAATATCAATCAAGTTATAGATTTAATATTCATGCTGACATGAAGAAATTCATACTCAATTGTAGTTGCAAATACATATCAATTATTCATAAATTTTCAATAGTAGGTACATATTAATAATTAATTAGGAAATTACTGTGTAATTGAATTCATATTAAATAATTAAATAATATTAGAATATTAATTAACACTTATTCAATTCTACGTTCTTAACCAAATTTCGAAATGAATAATGATTCACCTTCAAAGCTTTCAAAGTCTGCTGCTCGCCTCCTTCGTTGAGGCAGGACCGAATAGGCCACGCACAGAGGTGGTGCTTGATGGGGGCTCTCTTATACTTTTTATTCTGCTCATCAGTAATTTTCACTTCAAATTATTGTAAATTTTTACAATTATTTATTCTTTTTTTCAAATTATTTCCAATTATTTCATTTCAGAATTATCCTTATATTAAGGAATAAAAAAATGATGAAAAGTTTTTTTTATTTCCTATCATTTTTATCAACTAGAATATTATTAAAAATGCAGATATATTTTTACGAGAGTAAACTGTTTTTCAAACGAATTAGGTAGCTAAATTCTAAATAAATTATTTATATGAAAAACACTAAAAAATATTAAAAGTGAATAATAATGGAATGTAAAAAATAAACTAAATATAATACAATGCGTAGGTGTTATGAAAATTATTTGTTCAATTTCTAATAAGTAGTTTATTATTTTCTTTTACGCAAACATTTTTCTTCCACAAACAACTCGCTCATTATTTAATTTTTCGAAGATCAAACTTAGTGGAAGCTTCTTCTTCCTATTCCTTAATACACCTCCCACACACTTACTTGGTGGTGGGAGGGGGACCTACAGTTTAAGGTGGGTGTTGAACCACCAAGAGCAACAGCCTAAAGTACTTAGAGAACCTTTTTCTCTAGACGTATCGGTCCCACGAATCTCCGGAGATGAACAACTCCCTTGCTAGGCTAGTGTTCACCGCATGGGCCACCGAGGCTCTTCCAGAGTGCGAGGCGGGAATCGAACCCGCAAGCCGACAGAGTGAGTCCAAAGCCTGCGCTTTAGCCCCCACGACCATCGTCCAACTCTTTCGAAGATCAAACTTAAAAAATATAATTTTGATTACATCTACCCACTGTTTTATATTTAGTTTATTTTAGAAATTCCATTATTATTCACTTTTAATATTTTTGAGTCTTTTTCATATAAATAATTTATTTGGAATTTAGCAGCTTAATTCGTTTGAAAAATAGTTAACTCTCGTAACAATGTATCTACATTTTTATTAATATTCTATTTGATAAAAATTTTAAAAAATAAGAAAAAATGTTCATCATTTTTTTATTCCATAATATGGGGATGCTTCTGAATTGAAATAATTAGAAATAACTTAAAAAACAATTAATAATTTTTGGAAATTTACAATAATTAGAAAAAAAAATTACTGATAGCAAAATCAAAAGTACCATATAGGAGAGCCCCAATCAAGCACCACATGTGTTTGGTCCTGCCTCAACGAAGGAGGCGAGCAGCAGAGCGGCCGAGAACCGTGATCGTCGACTAAAACTCAACTCAGATGCGATTGAACATTTTTAATCGTATCTCGGGACCCAATGAAGATTTTTTAAGTTGCTTTGGCTTAAATAAAAGATAAAATTTCAGGCTCTATGTAGTTTAATTTTCGAATTTTTGCAACAATTTTCCTAGTTTATGCTAAAAGTTGAAATCAAGGTACAAAATTTTACTTTTTTAAAAAATGCCCTATCATTATTTTTCGCCGAGTTATCGTGGTTCAAAGCCGGCAGTGATTTTTATTAGTGCTTGCGTCAATCGATCTCATAATTTTCGACGGTAGTGTAAATATTAATTATTCATAAATTTACCCATTGATTAATATATTATACCATATATTTAGAATTTATAATAAATAACTTCATTATTGTCTCATTATCAAATAATAATATACAGTTGTGTTTTAAATTTATATAGTATAATTTGTAAATAGCGAGAGAATCTCAAAGATTAAAATTATGTTGTATAGAGTAAGAGTAAAAAAAGCTCAGAGAGCTGAAAGTAGGGTCAAAACCTGACTCTTTCGGACGGCAGTTCGGTCCCTTGAGGATCGTTTGAAAGCATTTTTGGTTAAATTTTCGTCGGGAGCAAAACCTTCAAGAATTTTGGAGGTTCGGCTCTTTAAAGATGGAATCCCGTGTACTTTTTGCTTATCAGTACACAAACTAAAGGACCGATCCTCTGCACCTGTTTTTCTCGGGAATCAAACATCCGTTTCTAAGGGACTCAGAAGGAGACAAAGTCGACTCGGGATGGAAGCGCATTCTTCCCGCAGTAAATATTTTCCAATTTTGAGGAGAGGTTCAGTGATTAAAACCCAAAGTGACCGAAACCTCTTAATCTCAGTCCCTGGTTTTCACTTCGCTTTTCCGTACATTTTGTTAGTTCGCTTTTGATCTCAGCGTGTCATTTTTCAGCGTAGCTAAGAATGAAATTTATTGCAGATTAAGAAACAAGTATGAATCATTAAAAATAAAATTTTCACTTTATTTTGCAATATGTGGATAAGGGTAAAGAAATAAATATAATATAGATTCGATACATTTGGGACAAAATTGAGTGTGAAGCACGAAACAAGTGATAAAAGCCGAAAGAGCTTTAACAAAAAATAATTCACAATTACCATGTTACATTTGCCGATGCTCTAACCTATAATTTTAAATGATTTGTGCACAAATCTGGGAGAAGTACAAAGACCGAGCGCGTAGAGCGAGGTAAATACAGTATTGAGGGCGTAGCGCGAGAACCAACAGCAGCGCGTCCCAGGCGCGCTCAAACTTTCGAGTGAAGCGAGTTTTTCATTACAAATTTTTTTTTGCTTGAAAACTCATTCCTCTGTTAAACATTACCCTATTCTTTTTTTTAACATGCTTTTTTTGTTAAAAATTCATCCATTTTTTGAAAATTTGTCTTTTATAGAAAATTTACCTTTTGTTTTCAAATTCAATGAAAGATTAAAATCTTTGGTTGGAAATTCATATATTTTGTTAAATTATTCCATTTTTTGAGGAGTTTTTTACAGGAATAACATCTTTCTGAATGAAAATTTATCTATTTGGTTTCACATTGAACTATTTCGTTAAAAATTTATTTTATTTGGTTGAAAACATATTTTACTAACTTAAAATGTTAATTCATTTAATTTATTGTTTCAAATTGATCTTTTTTAGTTAAAGTCATCTGTTTTGTTACAAATTTGTCTTTTTTGGAAGAAAATTGATCTTCAAGGTTAAAAATTCAATTTTTTCTTTAAAATTTTGTTCATTGATTTTTCTTTAGAGAATCGTTGAAAATTTACTTTTGGATTAAGATTTATATTTTCATTTTAAAAGTCAACTGAAACCTTGTTTCGGTCAAAATTCAAGTATTTTTTTGAAAATGCAAGATTTTGGTTGAAAATTCAACAATTTTCTTGAAAAGTCATCCTTTTTTTTGAAAATTCAATTTTTTCGTAGAAAATTTACTTTTCGTTAAAACCTTATATTTTGGTACTGAAAAGTCAAACTGAAACCTTCTGTGGGTGAAAATTCAATTTTTGTTGCAGAAATTTTGTCTGTTTGACTTAAAAATTTATCTGCTTTAGTTGAATTTTCATATTTCTTGATAAAAAATGCAAATGTGTCATTAAAAACGAATTTCCTTTGCTTCAGGATTCAACAACTTCGTTTGACAATTTTAGTTGAACCGCTTTTTTGAGGAATAATTTTTTTGTTGAGTATTCGTATTTGTAGTTGAAAATTTATTTCTTTGGTTGAAAGTTGAACTGTTTTATTGAAAATTGATATTTTTTAATGGAAATTGGACTACTTAGGTAAAGTTGAACTAATTCTTGAGATTTTTTTTTAATGAAGGATTGAGAATTTAACTATTTTATTGAAAATTAATTGTTACCTCTAAATTCTCATTTTTTGGTCAATAGTTAGATTTCTGTAGCGAAAATTGTATGTATGTATAAATTTTCTTTTTGGTATTAGAATAGATTTTTTAGAAATAAAATTTAATCTTTTTTGGTTTGCATATGAATAACACTTTTTTGTTGAAAATTCAATTACTTTGTTCAAAACACCAGTATTCTGTTAAAAAGTCACATATTATGGTAGTAAAGTCTTGTTTTTAATAAAAAAGTACTTTTCAAAATTCTATACTTGTACCTTGAATATTTCCGTTAATTTAAAATTTTATATAGCATTATTTCAGAAAAAAA
>JAAAKG020089814.1:0-16379 GCA_010014905.2 Druon quercuslanigerum | reverse complement strand
ACAGTTGAATTCAATCAAATTATACGAATCTTCAACAAAACATTGCAATTTTTGACCAAAAAATATGATTTTTAACGAAGTATTTATGTTTCCAGACAAATATTAAAATTTTTAAATAAATAGTACAATTTTTAACCAAATGCGATGGATTCTAAACAAAGAACATAATACTAGGCTTTTCAAAGAATTAAGAAGACTAAGAATACAATAACAAAACAGTTGAATTTTCGACCAAAAAAGATGATTAAAAAAAAAAAAATAGTTGAATTTTTAAGCTTGAAATAAGAAAGATTAGCTTCCTACCAAATAAGTTAAATTTTGAATTCAAAAGGACAAATTTTCTAGCCAAAAAGACAAACTTTCAACAAAACAATTAAATTTTCGATAAAGCAAAGATGACTTTTCAACAAAATAGATGATTTTTCAACAACAATTATGACTTTTGAACAAAAAAGTTGAATTTTTCACGGGAAAAGTGTAGAATAGGGGAAAGAATGTGAAGTCTGATAAATGGAAAATCTAAAATGTTGTATAATTTACCTGTTCGTTTGTGAGAGGTAACCAGTATATGCAGGGTGTGGCTTTAGTTTTTCTAAAGAGATCGTCCAGCAGCTTCGCAGGAGGAGGATCATCTTCCTTCTTCTTAAATTTGCGAGCTGGTGCCGGCAGATGAACTTCTTTTGGTGGAGTCTGGCTCCTGTGTCTCTTTTTCTTTTCAAACTCCTTTTTCTCTCGCTCCTCCTTCACCACGTGCAGTTGGCCATCCTCCTTTCCCAAGTCCCACTCTCGTACGACCATCACCTGCAAATATGTAATTTCATCATTAATTTCAAGAAAAATAGTTGACATTTCAAAAAAAAAGTTTAGTTTTCTACCGTAGAAGACGAACTTTTAAAAAATACATGAATTTCCCGGCAAAAATGGAATAATTTTTATTTAATAATTTCAATACCAAAAAAAAAAAACGAATTTGCGATAAAATAGTTAAATTTTCAACCAGAGATAAATATTCAACTAAAATCATTAATATTTAACTTGGATGGTAAAATTTTAAGTTAGAAAGTAAATTTTCAATCAAAGAGACTTTTTTTCACTTTTAAATTAACACCAAACCGTTTGAAATAACCAAAAAGACGGATTTTTAGCAAAATAGTTCAATCATCAATCACAAAGACGACTTTTCAACAAAAATGCGAGCTTCCAATAGCAGCAACAAAAAAAAAAGAATTTGCAACAAAATAAATTAATTTTCATGCAAAGAATAGAATTTCCAACTAAAATTATGCACCTTTAAGCAAAAAATCAATTTTTAACAAAATAGTTAAACTTTTAACTACGCAGTTGAATTATTAACAAAGAAGATTAATTTTCTGTCAACGAGATGCAAAGGACCTCGCGCAATTTACATTAAAATCCGGCCCCGGTCAAATTAGCTGAAATCAAAAGTTTTCGAGATATGGGGGGGGGGGGGGCTGAACGAGAAAATATGACCACAAGCGAATCTAATGCCCCGCTTGAAACTTGAAGATGAGATGCTGACAATACTAGAAACTAATAACGGCAACAAAATGGCACTGTCCTGGTAATAATAGGCGAAATCATGGCGCTGTCTTGGAAATGTAAATACTGTTCAAAATATTAAAGATGGAGCACAGTTCAGTCAATGAATAAAAGACTGGAGATCAATCCAGTTATCAAAGGAAAAGCCAGTCCAGCTACTAAAGGCAATATAATGGGACTGCCCTGGCAATGTGAAGATTTTTCAAAATAATCAAGGCAAAAGACATTCTGGACTACCAAAGATATTTTGTAGTCCAGATATTTAATATTTTGAATTGAAAAAATTAATTTTCAACCAAACTGATTAATTTTTTAGTAAAGTGATGAACCTTAACCAAGAATAGTTCAATTTAGACTGTGTCTAGGCGTCCCAAAAAATTATACATGATTTTTTCAACTAAAATGATGCAGCTTTACCTAGAATAATCGGATTTTTAACCTAAAGGATCAATCAAAAAGATTTTTTTTTAACCCAATTTATGGAATAGTAAACTGGAATACTTACATTTTACGTTAAAAACATTCATTTCAAACAAATCAAAACAAAATTCTACAAAATGACGACAAGAATGTAGATAATTTGTCAAAATAGAGAAAATGAATATTAATTCGGTGATCCGATGATTTTAAAAATTGCTCTTTTATTAGACAAAATATAACGTTCAAAGAAAAAAAATACACGGGAAACTTTGGAGATCTTCACTAAGTTATCTTATATAAAGTTTTTCCATTGGATCATCTTATATCATTCGACAAGAGATGAATTTTCATCTGAGAAAAATTTTGTAGTTAAGAGAGAGGAAAATTAGAAGAAAAAAGACTGTTGAATTTTCAAGCAAAAACATTAATTTCCAGCAAAATACACGAATTTTCAACCAGGTACTGCAATTTTCAACTAAAAATGAAATTATTCAATCATTGTTATTCAATTTTATATTAATTTTTTTATTTAGGCACGCTCTCGTAACCATGTTATTAAATCTCTTCAAATCATTAAAATCTTTTGAAAAAGTTTAACATCTTTGAAGTATTGGTGAAATCTGTCGTATTCGTTTCAAATCATTGAAATATTTGTGTTTTTTTTTATCTTTATGACATTTTTATGAAATCTTGGAAATGGTTGTGAAATATTTGTATTCATTTAAAATCATTAATATATTTTTAATCTGTGCAAAGCTTTTGAAATATTTTGAAAGTTTAAAAATCTTTGTAAATGTTCGAAAGTTTCTATGTAATCTTTAAAATCCTTGCAAACGTTCTGAAATTTTTGAAATCTTTGGAAATTTTAGTGAAATCTTTTTATTCGTTAAAATCATTAAACTATTTGAAATCGTAGTGAAATCTTCTAAAATGTTTCGCAACCTTTTGAACTCGTTTCAATCTTCGAAATGAAATCTTAGTAAAATATTAAAAATCCACTAACATATTTTTAAATTTTTGAAAATTTTGAAATCTTTACCACTGTTTTGTAATCTTTTGTAATCGCCCTTGAAAAATCCGTTATAATCGAAATTTTTAACAACATTTTTTATAATCTGTAAGTTGAATATCATAAAAAATGTATACTGTAACATTCATATTAGCGGAGAAGAAATAAAAAACTTATACATTTATTTGCAATATTACAGTCTGTCCATTGAAATCTATAAAATTATTAGTAAAGCCTACAAAAAATGCCTAAAAATCTCTTTATTTATTCTGCAATGAGTAAAAGATAAAATATATCGTGAATAATAAAAAAAAAAAAAATTTCAGTATCAAGGTTTCTTTTAAACGAGACGTTTCTTTCATAACAGACTAAAAGATTTTGATTACTTTTCGTATTTCAATAAAATAACTGTTTGAAAAGATAAAAAAAAATTAATTCAAGGTCCTCGTAAAAAATTCAAGGAGATTTCCAAGTTTTCGAGGTTCAAAAATATTCAAGGAAAATTCCAGGTTTTCAAGGTTTCTGGACACCCTGAAAGCGATAGCAGTGTGAGCACGAGCCCCGCTTTTATATTTCTAGTTATTTCTAGTTATTACCTTGGTTCCGCCCACTTGATGTTTGTCGTCACGTGCCCAGTCGCGTTGCCACGAATCCGACTGCAGAAGAGGTTCCGCTTTGCGGGAAACAGGTTGATCTGTGCATGTATCTCGGGCCAATTGCATATCCTCCTTCGACGCGTACTCCACCTGAAGTTTTTTAGGATTCGAAGTTGGCCACGAAATTCCGTGCAACGCCTGCCTCGTCTCGAACGCTTGGTCTTCATTACTATACTGCAATGTGCAAGAGTATTTTCATCAATTATTCTGATTTAGAAATAAGATTGGACAAGTTTTATTAGTTGCAAGGACAGGACGAACCTCTACGAAACATTTAGACTTGATCCTATCCATCCAGAAACCACCCTCCACAATAGTTCCAGTGCGAGATAAAAGTTCCTTAATCTGAGTTAGAGTAAAGGGCCGCACCAGGTTCTTAATCAAAAGTATACTGGTTGCTTTTGAAGAAGGTGAACTGGGCGCCTTTGTGTGAGGAATGTCTCTAACTACAGATATTTTTCTCCTTGATCCTGAAATAATTAAACGCAATTTAATTTTGGGTTCAATTTTGATTTAAACAGCAATTTAAAAAATATATAAGGGGTATTGACGAAAATAGGGGAATAAATTTGTTTAAATTTAAACTTTCAAATAAATTGATCAATCCTAAAAAAACGAATTTAAAAACAAAGGTTTACCATAAAACCAAATAGTTCAATTTTAAATCCACAATAATAATTTTTTAAAAAAGAAGATTAATTTTCTACCAAAAAAGACGAATTTTTCATAAAATAGTTGAATTCCCAACTCAAAAAAATAAGTATTTTTTTTTAAATAGTTAAACTTTTTACTAAAAGAAAATCAATTTTCAACTGAAAATAGAAAAGTTAAATTTTCCTTATTAAAAATTCATTTTTAACCAATCGGTTAATTGGAGATAATTGTTGGCAAATCTCCATATTTCGACGACCCACCTAGAGAAATTTTGATATCGATTTTCTCGTTCATGCCTCATTTGTTAATATTTATCGATATTAGGTTAGGAAATTTATGCTAATGACAGTTACAGATTTCATGTTCAACTTGTTAAGTTTTTAAAAAGAAACCCTAAAAAAAGTCCTTAGTTTTTGAATCGAGAGCAAATCACAATTTTCGATTCCCATTTTAAATTTCTGAAAGAAAATACATGCAAAAATGAAAGATCTAAAAATTTACTGTCTAGTTAAATAAGTTTCAAATTTGTGGGAGTTTTCATTTGTAAGAAAGAGTATAGCAGAGTTTGTGGTTTCCTATTTACTCGACAATTGGTTCCTTATCCTATATTGTATTTTTTATCTAGTATTTTACCTATATGGTTATCCGCTTTTGCATCTCCCTTTCTAGGACCCTCCATTTTTTGAGCAATTGTTTCTTCTCTGACCGAGTATTCGCCATTGCTGTCGCTTGTATTGTGTTTTCTCTCTCGATCTTTGCCACCAATTTGCTCATCCTCGTCGTCTTTGGAAAGACGAACTTCTGTGATTGACAGTGGCTTCGCTCCTGGCACCAATGCCTATTCCATGAAACAAAAACAAAAAATTATTTTCTGTGTTTTCAACAAATTTTTACTGCAAAACTAAGCTACTACCAATATATTCAGATATTTATTTACCTTTAAAGAATCTGTCGAGACAGAAAAGTCAGTGGTTGTGTCTGTGGAAAGAGTTGTTCCCCACCTTCGCCTCTTAGGGACTACTCGTTTTTGCTCTGACTTATCGTCTGTATGATTTTCCTGGAATTCAAAACTCTATTTTTATACTCAACGATTATTTTTAACTGACATTAAAATATAGATCAGTGATTATGATTCAAATGATCATTTTTGAAACAAGAACAAACCTTAGTCTGAGTCGAATCTGTGTTGGCACTCAAACTCATGTCTTCAGCTTTGTGTTCATCTACCGATAATCGAGTGCTGCTGAAAAAGTCACTAAAATTATTTTTTAAATCCTACTCAAGTTCCTAGGATTTCAAAGGGCACATGAAGCTTGAACCCCTCATTGTGACGTCAGAAACAGGACCCCCCCCCCTGCCTTTAAGTATAAATTTGTTTTTCGATTACATTTGATAAAAGCCTAAAATAAAGCACACAAGTTACAAACAATATTTCAACAAAAGGGTGGCGATCTGACGGACGATTTCAAATTCCCGGTAAAGTTTTTCAATTTTCCGGTCAACTGAAAAAAAAACATATTCACACTTGAATAGTTAAAGATTTAATTTAATTTATAAACATTTTCACACAAAAAAAACGTAATTTAAAAAAAATAGTTCAATTTTCAATCTAACTGTTAAATTCTCAACGCAAGTGATGAATCTTCAACTGGAATAGTTGAATTTTCAAGACAAAATTAATTTGTACTAGAAAAGATAAATTGCCAACCAAAACTTAAATAATTAAATTTAAGGCTCAAAAAATTAATGTTTAAACAAACAGAACAATTTTCAACTAAAACTACGGAATATTCACTTAGAATAAATTCAATTTTCAGTTAAAAAATTACTTTCCACAAAAAAACTAACTTTAAAAAAAAATAGTTACATTTTCAAACAAAGTAATGAATTTTTAACTAAAATCATGAATCTCACTAGCATAGTTGCAATTTTGACAAAAATCATGAATTTTAAACTAAGAAGAATAATTTCTACCAAAAATATAAGTTTTCAACTAAAAAAGATAATTTTTCAACCAAAAAATTTTTAAATTAAATTTTAATCCAAAAATTAATGTTCAGATAGAGACGAATATTTATGTAAAATTATGAAATATTTAACTAGAATAATAGTTACATTGTCAGTTTAAAAAATAAAATAATCTTTAACCAAAATAGTAACAAACTTTTAACAAAATAGTTCAGTTTTCACAAAAAAAAATTCATGTCCATCCAAAGAAAAAACAAACAAAAAGGCGAATTTTTCACAAAAATTTTTCCTAACAACTAGTTTAACTTCTAAATAAATAAAAAAAATCAATATAGAATTATGATTCAATTATATTAGACTGACATAATCTAAAAAATCTACAACCGTAAAGTAGAAATCACTTTTATAAATTCAAATTTTCAACCCAAAATGATTAATTTTCTACCGAAAGAGATGCATTTTCAATGAAAGTTAAGTTTTCAAGTTAAAAAGTCGAATTATTGAGAAAAATAGTGGACTTTTAATCCCGGAGAAACAATTTTGTAATCAAGTAAGATTATTCTTCACCCAAATAGTTACATTTTCAACAAACAAATTAATTAATTTTCGACTAAACAGTTGCATATCCAACCATTGAATTTTGAACAAAACAGATGAATGTCAAAACAAGAAATATTACTTTTCTAAAATAAGAGATACATTTTCTACCAAGATAGTTGAATTTTCAACCAAGTTTGTTGGATTTTCAGGCAAAAAGGATGACCATTTAATAAAAGAATGAAATTTTCAATAAAATAAATGAAGTTTCAACCAAATTCTCGAATTTTCAAACAAAAAAGATTCGACTTCAACTAGAAACACTTACGTTTTCAACAAAAAAGTTGAGTTTTCGAAAGAAAGAAAAGTGTTTTCGAAAAAGTTGAATTATCTACCCAAAAAGGTAAATTTTCAACAAAAACGTTAATTATATTAGATGTATAAAACAATTCCAAAAGAAGCGGATCCAAATATAAAAAAAAAAATTTATGAAATAGTTACAAAGATGAATTTTGCACGAAACTGTTGAATTTAAAAAAAAAAACACAAAATTAATTACAGACAGTTGAATTTTCAGTGGAATACTTGAACTTTCCAGCAAAAAGGACTAACTGCTATCAACAAAAAAGGAACGAATTTTCTATTAAAAAAGACGAATCTTCAACAATTTAGTTGAATTCTTAACGAAAAATATTATACATAGTATAATATATATATATATATAAATTTGAATAATAAAAGCAAATTTTTAAGAAAGTAGTAGAATCCTAAACCAAAATAGAATCATTTTTAACCAAACAGTTGCATTTTTAATCAAGAAATATCAAATTGCTACCAAAAAAGATGATTCAAACCAAAAAGGTGAATTCCCTAGAAAACAGTCCATTAAAAACTAAACAGTTGCATTTACAACTAAAAATGATGAAATTTCGACCAATAATGCAATTAGGATTGATCTTGAACTAATAAAACAAATTGTTATCAAAGTATTTAACCTTTTGAATATTAAGTCGAGATAATCGATTTAAAAAAATTAATTTAAAACAGAATATATCAATTTTCAACCAAATTGTTAAATTTTCAATAAATTAGTTAAATCTTCAACCAATACAATAATGTTTAACAGAAGGTTTTAAATTTTAACCTAGTTATGGAATTTTCACTAAGATAAAATTTTCAACAAAACAGTTAAACTTTCAACTAAAGAGATTAATTTTCAACTAAAATTTTTCTATGTACTTCAACCGGGGCTTTGGTGGTTCGGAACTCACCTTAAACTGTACCGAAATTTCGGCACACGTAGACACGGCCTGAGAAAAATTAATTCCCAATAAACAAAAAATCGAACTTTCAACAAATGAGTTTAATTTTGAATTAAACAGGAAAAAAAGAATTCTTTTAAAAAGTGGTAAAGAGGGGAGAAGGGAAAGTACTGTGAAGTCTGCATTAAAATGCTTTACTTGTAAACTAAAATAACTTATTTTCATTTGTTCAAGCATTTCAAAAGGTTATTTTTAATATTTATATTTTCCATGTCTCACATTCTGCATTACCCCTCCAAGACTATGTCACAAAAACCTGTTAGCCCCCACCCCCCACGAGTGTGACGTATTTTCTTTAATGGCCTCTCAAAGATTAGATAAACCAATGTAAAAATTATCTAGTCTCGAAATACTTACAATGTCCTTTTTAAGTTGATTTTTGCGGGTTTTTGGCTAGAAGTCGATGCATTTGAAAGACTGGTAATTGATTTATTACCACTCGTGCTATCTACGATCTTCGTTTCCTCCTTTTCAACATCTTCAACTTCATTAGCTGTTTGCCGACTATTTAACACAGGTGAATTGTCTCTCGGTTCCAGCGACTTGGAGCGATTTCTATCCTTAAGATATTCCTTCTCTCTCGGCACCTCTGCCTCTGGAGTTGCAGACTGCTTCGACTCCCTTCCGGTGGACGGATCATCCTCTGAATCAGGAGTATCAGAATTCGAAGACTCGCGATATTTGCTACGATGCTTCCTACGAGCAGAACGAGAAGACGCTCTCACACTTGATCGGATTTTGTCTCGACTCTCGCCATTGGAATTTGAGTCTGAATGAACATTCTTGTCACCGTCCCGTTCATCATCACTACTAGAATCTTTGCGATCATCCCTTTGAGGCGTGCCTTGACCTTTCGGTGGTGTGTCTCGGCTATTTTCAAGCGTATCTTCTTCTCTTTCAGGAACCTGCTCTTCCTTTTCCCGCAGCACTTCAGGAGATTCCTCCTCAACTTGAGGAGCCTTTCTTTTCACAATATCCTCTCCATCCTGAGAAGACTCTTCTCCTTTCTGTGGACTATCTGATTTGGAAGACACAAGTCCCTCTGGTGAAACTTGCTCATCTATTACAGGAAGTCCCTCTCGAGAAGCTTGCTCCTCTATTTCAGGTAGATACTCTTGACAAAATTTCCCCTCGACTTGCCGGATTTTTTCATCCACTTGCGGAACTTTCTTCTCAATTACTGAACAGTCCTCTTTTCTTTCCAAATTTTCCTTTCGCTTGGGAGTTCCCTGATCCTCTTCGGGGTATTGTTCCCCTTGCGCTTCTCGTCCAGGAACTTGCTCATCCTTCTCGGTGAATTCCGCGTCCGGTGTGTTCTGTTGGTATTCCTGGCTGTAGGCTTCATTGCCCTGTTCCGTCATTATCTCCTGTAGTCTTGAAACTGCCTGGGCGGCTTGATCGCCATATGAGCTGAGATCTGCAGATGTGTCAAGTGGAACGGACTTGATATCGTTACTTTGGTTGGAACAACTTGCCTCATTCGAATCGCCTTGCAGATCTATGTTTGGTTTATCGTCAGACAAGTTGGCTGAAGTGGATTCGGGCAGGGTCTCCTTGTAATCACTTACCTCTTCGTTGGAGTCCTGACCTGGGGGTATTGAGGAGGCATCGTCAGGTCGCATTACGCTAAGCTCTACTCGAGGAGAGCCCAGTCGCTCGTCGTTAGAGTCAACCTCCTCGGCAACTCCCTCGCCACTTCCCTGCCACTTGTGTGATCTTTTCCTACTCGTCGAATTGTCTGATGTTTCCGACATATTGCGTTGTCTGCACAGTTTCAGTTTCTGTATTTCGCCGGGGGACGCGTCAGCTCGCGCCACTTTCCATACGGATCCATTGTCCTCGGTCGCGGGTGAAGCATCCTTATCCACAACACCTTCAGTCACTATGACTGGTTCATCCTTTTCAGGAATTGGTTTCAATTCCTTTGTCTGAAGACGAGTCGATTCTTTGCTGCTCTCTCTGGAGAGAGATGCGTCAGATGTAGCGTCTTCTTGAGAGTCATCTCTTTCGGGAGATGACGACGTTGACCTTTTACCGCGTCGGCGTGATGACTTTCTCGTCGGCTTGTCTACTTTCTTCTCCGGTGAACCTTTTGGTTTGTTTCTTTCGCTTTTGCGCCTCATATCTGTATAAAAAACATAACATATTTAACGATTTTATTCCAAATTAAATTAAAAACGCATTCTTTTATGGTAAGGGCTTTCAACATTTAAATTAGCTAAAAAATTTCCACTAAGATAATACGACTGTTAATGGGCAATTGTAAAAAGTATGTCTTACACTGCGACAATAAATATCGTTGAGTATCTTTTCCATTCTGACATAAACCATAAAAGTTAACATTTTATAGCATTTTTCAAGTTCTTATGAATTTATTATCACTATTTATGTTTTTGTATTTCAAAAACTTTTCCACGTAGCTTGTATAGCCTTGTTTTAATGAAATTTTCTACATTAATAGAAAAGGTAATATTTTTGCACATTTTTAATACAACTTATTACAATTTAATAGTAAAAATTACAATTTAATAGTAAATATTATAAATATTAATAAGATTAATATCATCAAATTAATTGAAAATGCAATTGTTTGATTGTAAAGTACCCTGTTGAAAATTTATAATTCTGAGTTAAAAATATAACTGTTTGGTAGAAAACTCATCTTTTTGGCATGAAAAATCATTCTTTTTAGTTGCAAAGGGTACTATTATATTTTTATTTAGAATTCATCTGCATTAAAATTAATACATACATTGGAAAAAGTGATCAAACAATTTCAATTATTTTCTAGTTGAAAAAAATATTATTTTGTTGAAAATTAAAAAGTTTTAACGTTTTTTAAAATATGTGAAATAAAGTGATTTTTTAAACCAAAATGTTAACATGTTGATATGAATTTTATTAAAAAATAAATCTATTCTTGTTTTTAATGTATTCTATAATTGTAAGTTAATAGTACCATTTTATTTTGATAAATCCCACTGGATTTTCCTTTTCCCAGTATTGGCTTTGTTCTCCCAATTAAGAATATATTTAATAACGTATTTTTTATTCTAATAAATAAAATAATGTACTAGCCACTTATTATAATGGTTTTTTGTACCAAAAATTATAATTTACCCCTTTAAAATTGTGGTCATGTGGGTTAGCTTTTCGTAACTGTTCCAGTAATGGTCGGATTGCCTTATTTCGTGTAACGCGGAACATCCATCACACTATGAGATATCGGTTGAATATCCGATTTATTTCCCAGAATATTTTAGGCTGATTACACGATATCCTAGGGATATTGCAAAAGATATCGTGCAGAGCGGAAATCTCGATATCCCTGGAATGTCCCAAGTATATCTCAGAATATCTTGAGGATATCCCATTATTGTCCCAATTTTAAATGCCAAGGATATCCCCAAGATATCCCATGTCTATAATTAGATATATTCGTGGATGTTCAGATATTTTAAATGCCAATTATATGTATATCCAATCGCAGATAAATAAAATAACTCGTTATTTAACAAAATTGGATATTTTTCCGCAGATTTTGTACGAAGCATAACGCAAGCCTCACAGCCCCTATGGGATAAAATATAGGGATCAAAAGGCAGGGGAAACCACCCTACAGTAGATAGGGGAAAAAATCAACAGCATTTAACTACATCACTTTCCGAAAATAAAGAAGGATTTTCGCTTTTTAATAAAGCTTTAATATTCCACTGAATATTCTTATAGAAAAAGATATCACGAAATTAGTCAATTACATGTATTAAACATTTTTATCAGACCCAGTCAAGGGTACGACTTTGACACCTCTATCCATCAATAGATCATCGTTTCTGGTATTGCTTCTGGGCATAACAGAATATTCAATTATCGATCATTATAATTTATCATTATTTTATAAAAAACATGGAAGCTCAAATTTTTAAAATTTTATTTATATGTATACATTCTGTAAGATTGGCACGATTGGTAGAATACGTTTAATCTTTATAACATTAAAAAATTTTAAATATCACGAATTAAAATAAACAAACACAAGATTTAACTTGAAGTCACTGCGTACACAGTCTCAGAACTGCTAATTTTGACACCAACATTTTTCGACTATCTAATGTTGGTTATATAATGTTGGAAAATGTAATGTCAAATATAAATATTGTTTATTAAACTTTAAACTTTGATTTTAATGTATAAACATGCCACATAAATGTTTCATTTAAGTAAAAAGTATAAATAATGAAGCGAAATTTTTTGTCATGAATTGCCTAAAAATTCAAGGTGAGGTTGAAAACATTCAGGATAAATTCAATAAAGACTTTTAAAAATTCAAGTGAATTAAAAAAATTCAAGAAAATTCCAAAGAATTTAAACAGTTCAGGGAGAATTACAGAAAATAATATAAAATCTCTTCAAATCTTTGAAACCTTACTAATTTATAACTAAAAAAGAATTTAAATGAATTGGAAATAATTTACAAACTCGAAAAAATTGCATTGAATTGTGTAAAATTTGAGTGAATTTAGAGGAATTTAAGGAAAACGATAAGAAGAATTCAATGAAATTCGTAACAAATTAAGCTGAATTTAAAAAGCAATCAATTGAATTAAAAAAAATTAAAAAATTAAGAAAAATACATTGAATTGAGTAAATTTTAATTCAGTTTTTGAAAAATTAAAGAGAATTCAAAAGAATTTGATAAAATGCCTAAGAAGTTAAGGTGAGTTTTAAAGACTTTAAATCTCTTCAAAGTCTTTGAAAGCCTTTTAAACTATTAATATAAATCAAAAATTCCAGGGAATCTTTTAAAATGTCCTAAAATATTTCAAATCCTTTTGAATCTTTTTAATACCCTAAAATATTTCAAACCCTTTAATCATTTTATCAATTGAATTAATTTTTTTTAATTCAGAAGAATTTAAATGAACTGAGGATAAATAATAAGAATTCAGGGTGAATTCTAAAAACCAATTTTAAAACTCTTCAAATTTTTGAGTCTGCGAAATACTTCACTTCTCTTGAATAGAATTTTTTTTTAATCCAGTAAAATATTATTAATCCCGCTTAATTCTATGAAATCTGGCGACATTTCGTGAAATTCTGGAAAATTTATTGAAATACACCGAGAGTATTAAAAGACCCTTAGAAATCATTTAAATCATCTAAAATATCATAAAATTCCGTGAAATCTATAAAAATATTTTAAAAGCTTATAGATCCCGTGAAATCGTTCCATACCTTCTAAAAATCTAGGACATTTTTTACCCTAAAATATTCCCTTCTCATCATGAAAAATGTATTGAAATAAATTGAGAGCTTTAAAATTCCTTAAAATCATTGAGATCCTCAGAAATCTGATAAAATCCTGTGAAATGTTTTTTAAATATCGTTCCATATCTGAACTTTAAAAAAATTGTTTAACTTACAATATTTCAAATGCTTTGAAATCCCTTCAAATTAATTGAATTAATAATTCCTTGAAACTTTTCAAAACTTCTTAAAATATTTAAAATTATAACTTCTTGAAAATGCCTTAGAAGATTTAGAAATACTCTAAAATTGTGAAAATCCCTTGAAAATATCTTAAAAATTTCGGAATCTTTAAAAATACTCTGAGATATTTCAAAAAGAATTCAAGACCCTTCAATAATAAATGTACTAACCCATTAGTCAATTTATTGAAAGAAAAGTGACATTATTAAAAGTTACATTATGGGTTGCACATAGGGTATAATAGGGACCAAATCCTGAATAAGGCAATTTAGGGACCTTAACTGAATATACTGAATAGAGGATGTAGGGACCGGTCTGTGAGGCCTGATAACATTATAAAGTACAATGATAGTAAAGTCCCATTTAAAGTCACTTTTAGGTATAAATTCCATCATGGCTGCCAGTATGTGCGAAAACTATCGCGCAATAAGTATCGCTTTAAAAAAAGTCAACAATTTTTCGAATATCCAAACCGGATTATAATCTATTCTCATTTATATTATGTAAACCAACACGGTACATATTAATTTAATTGTTCTTTGCCTTAAAAACTGATTTTCCGCTATACTCATAGTAAAAAGTGCAATCCCCAAACAACGCAATTTAGTAATTAGCTTTTAAATTTCCAGAAAGTGGCTCGTTTTCCATTGTAAGTGGGCTGTTATTGGTTATAAAAATCAAGTGCCGTTATAAGTTTTTATAATTGTATTGAGATATAGAAGATGAAAGAAGGAGAATATTCGATACTTGTATAAAGCCATTTTGCGTCAAACGGACGTTTGTGAATCTGTAGAATTTCAGGCATTCTAAATATTTTAATTAATATGCATTCCAGAAATATTTGATTCCATTGTCAAAATTGAGAGTTTTGGTACATGTTTCAGAATACCACATGTCCTCAAACTCCTAATTCGGTAATCTTAAAATAATTGCTACTTCGGAAAGATTAAGAAAAGATTTAAATAATGTTATACCAGTTTTTTTATATTCTAACGAAAATATTTGTGAAGCTATTAAACTATTATCGCGTAACAATACGAATGCGTTTAATCGGAGAAAATATTTTAAGATCCTACAATTGAATATAAATAAACAAAATTGAGCCACGTGGACAGCACTATCGTGTGTTTACATAAATCCTCTTTAAATGCAAGTGTGATACTTACCAAGTGAGTCACATCAGTTCCATCAGGTGTTTGTCCACAATAAGAAAAATTTTCGTTGAAACTTTAGGAAAGGGTACAAAAAACATGAAAACGGAAGTCTGGACACTCCCTTTTTTTTATTAAAAAAAAAAAAAGATACTGCCTGTTCTACTAAACAATAATATTGTGGATAAAGCCCTGGAGAAATTTATATGGCCCATACAAGTATCAAATGCCCTTAAAACTATGTATAACACCATTACATTTTAATCGCTGTTTTTAATCTAAGCAAACACGTATAAATAAACTGGCTCAATTTCGATTTTCTTTAGTAAATAATAACTTTTCAGCTTTAGCAAATAATCAATATTTATATAACCTTCTTAGAAAATGTTATCAAGATTAACATAATAGTGTCGGTTTTCAAATTGGAATATGGGACTAGAATTTGTAGGTCATTACATCAATACCAAACTACTACAAAAAAAGAACTAGTTGTGGTGTGACAAGCCCAAAGAAGAGCTGAAATTCGTTATAGCGTGCACACCTAGGTAAAGTAACATCCTACGAATGAACATTTCGCAAATTATTAAAGGCAAATCATTATTTTTTTATAAACAAAAAATTAAGAAAAAATCACATAACCTAAATCAAAGCCGATGTCATCCCGGTCGTCTACATCAACTAACGGAATGCAGTACCATAAAACTTACGTCTAAACCCTCTTTTTTAAAAAATGCATAATGATAACGACATAAACTTCAGTAAAAAAACCCCTCCTTTTATAACTAAACAGATAATAAACTTTTTCACTGTCCATTGATTAAAATTGGTAGCAATCGTAGCCTATGACAAAATATTTTCCGGCATCGTGTAAACATCGACCGTGAAGTTAACAAGAAATTATGCTCCGCATAAGCATCAACAAACAAATGAGAGCAAAACTTAAACCCGAATATGAAACTTTTTTTCAACATATCTTATACGTCGCATCGACTTTTACCGGCAAATGATAATAATATTTTTTTCGGATGCAGTAGATAGATTTTTTTAACTGAAGCGTTGTGGCCGATATTTGGTCGTTCACGGAAGCGCGCCCAAACGTCAAAGAAAACTGAACGTTACTTACTTGAAAGTATGCACCGTCGTTAAACAATGGTTCTATCGAGGTTTAAGCTTCTGCAGGCGTCACGACTTTTAAAAACTGACATAAAATATAAGCAGCCACAACGATGCTCGCTGTACTAACAATTTTATCGAACAAGCTCTCTCCCACACGATAATGAATGATCTCAATGAACGCTCCTAATATAACCAGAACCGTAGAACATGAAATGCTTTCCTATATAGATACGCGATTAGGAGAGAAAACAGGTGCATTAGGGTCCGGTCACATATCTGCAACTTGCGGGAAAAATCCCTAGTGGAATAGATTTTTCACTATGTGATATATTCTGGCAAGATGGCCACACGCCGAGGGTCAAACAATAATATCAATTGCTTTGAACAAAACTTTATTTTATAATTAACATAGGGAAAAAATTATTTTTGCTATATATATTTATGCATATATATATATATATATATATATATATATATATATATATAGATATTCTAT